>JAQZBX010092275.1:0-12290 GCA_029593785.1 Cabassous unicinctus
TGCTTGTCTTGAACTTCTTCATAAAAAAGGACATTGATATATGTCAGATCTTGATCTACATAAAAGGAAGAGTTTTCAAGAAGGAATAAATGAAAGTAAAATACAATCAATTTTATTTTTTCCTTCTTCATTGTTCTAACAAATAACCGTTTGAACTAAGCCAAAATGACAATATCAATAATATTTTGGATGATTATAACATATAGATGAGTGAAATGAATAGCAACAACATTTTAAGTGATGGAAGAGAGGATTTGGGATAACTCAGGTTAAGGTGCCTGAATTACACATGAACTACTATAGTGTTATTTGAAAGTGGACTTAGATTAGCTATAAATGAATATTGCCAACTCTAGGCCAACAACTAAAAGAATTTTTAAAATAAATTCAGTTGAAATGCTAAGGGAAGAGAGAAGACACAATCATATTAAATGTTCAGTTGAAACCAGAGTAGTCTGAAAAAGAGTGGAAGACAATAATAAATAAATAGAAAAAATAAATAAACAAACAAGGGAAAGGGATGGAATACAGTAATAAATATGGAAAATATTAATTCAGCTATGTCAATAGTTGCTTTTATTATGAATGGTCTAATACACCATTAAAAAACAGAGACATCTGGAAAGCATTAAAAAAAATCAGGTCTCAAGTATATTTTGTCTACACAAAATCTAATATAAAGATTCAGATAGATTAAAAGTTAAACGGGGGGAAGCAGATGTGGCTCAAGTGGTTGGGCATCCATCTACCATATGGGAGGACCTAGGTTCAATCCTCTGTACCTTTTGCTAAAAAAAAAAAAAAAAAGGTGAGCAGATGAGCCAGGCCCATGTGGCGGGAGCCAGGTCTTCATGGACTCCCATGAGACATGCAGCAATATGATGATGCAACAAAAGAGAGACACAGGGGACAGTCAAGGCAAGAAATGCCAGAGACAAGGAACTGAGGCAGTGCAAGTGACAGGGTTTCTTTCTCCCACATTGGAGGTCCCTAGGATTGAATCCCAGTGAAGTCTGGGGGAGAAAAATGAGAAGAGAAGGCAAGAAACAGACACAGAAGATCACCCAGCAAATCGACACAGACAGCAAGTAGGGGGGACTCATAGAACTGTAAATCAAAAAGAAAAAAAAGTCAATTTTAAAAAAAGTAAAAGGAGGAAGGGAGCAGATGATGGGAAGAACTTGGGTAAAGTAGCTTTTGTATAAAGTAGCTTCAGGAATCATTCTTTCCACAAAAACTACTACTTAACTGGCAGTAAATGAATCATATGTGATGGAACTCTGGAGTCTACTGGAACACTTTCATTAAACCCAGGGAAGATCTGAATGAATAGGCTCATAAATTTCAATAGGCATCCATGAATTTCAACTTTTGCAGCAGTTATCAACCTCCATCCCCCAACCATGTGACAGGCAGCTGTAGGGGCTACAGACTGATTTCCTGGTGAG
Organism: Cabassous unicinctus; assembly: GCA_029593785.1. Lineage (NCBI taxonomy): Eukaryota > Metazoa > Chordata > Mammalia > Cingulata > Chlamyphoridae > Cabassous > Cabassous unicinctus. The sequence continues at coordinate 1,449 of JAQZBX010092275.1, forward strand.
ATTTTCTGTTGCCAGGCCTGGTAATTAGGATGTTGTCATCCAAAACCCATGAGGGTATAATCTGAGTACTGAGTACTGCTTTGCATCACCTTTGATAATTGTAGGGCTGGCAGAGATGAATAACTTCATTTCAACTCCAAAGGCAGAGGAACAGAGGAGCCTTAAGGAGACAGTCACATTTATCCATCTGTTTCCCATTGTGGGAGGAAAAATAATTTTGAAAAGTCACAACCAAACTGCTCCAGCCCTCAACAAGAGAAAAATCAACAATCCCAGAAGAGTGGAAGAGTCAGACTTCAAGAAATGCAAAAATTTAATACTCAAAATGTTCAATTTTTAACAAAAAAAAATCAAAACACATGAAAAATCAGGAAGATGTTGCCCATTAGCAAGAATCAAATCAATTTGACAAAATCATCCCTGAGGAATCTCATACATTAGAACCATTAGAAAAATACTTTAAATCAACTGTCTAAAATATTTTCAATGAGGCAAAGGTCTCTTCAATAAATTAAATGCAATAAAGAAAGGATTATATGAACAAATACAGACATAGACATTAAAAAAAGGGACCAAAAAAGAAATTGTATAGCTCAAAAGTATTACAATTGAAATGAAAAGCTCAATAGAGTATTCAACTGAAAATTAGAGCAGACAGAAAAAAAGATCAGAAAACCCGAATATAGGACAATTGAAATTATACAGAGAAGAAAGGAAAAACAATCAAGAATAAGGAACAGAGAGTCTCATTCTGGATGGAGAAACAGTAGGTGTGGCCAATGAAACAATGTAAGAGAACAATCAAACAGCAGCTGCCTGGGACTAAAGGTTACAGCTGAAGTATAAAAGAGAGGAGACAGATTGTAGGAAGATGGCATTGGATTAGACAGATAAGGCTCAGCTTTCTAATAAAAACAATGGAGAAACAGCCTAAAACTGCCCAAGGGACCTGCTTTGGGGGTCAGCAGTCCAGGACAGTGCTTCACAACTCCCAGGAGGGTAAAGGACAGAGAGATGAAGAAGCTGAAACAACAAACTGAGTTACTAAACTTCCTGGCTGTGGAAAAGAGCTCCCTTCCCTCAGTACTGAGATATTCAGTGGCAGTAAAACGCCTGGCTCATTGAAGCTGAGTGAGAGGGTAGCATTCAGCTTCATCCCTGTCAGCTGTTACAAGGGAAAAGAGAGGGGGAGTTGAGGTCCTATATAAGGGAGGATAGCTCCAGAGATTGATGCCTTATCAGTGGGCTCTACTTTGGAATCTGTGCTCCTGAGAGTGACAGTTGGACTCAAATAAGTCCTCCATGCACATGGTCCATCAGTCCCTTCTATTCAAAGCTATATGTGGTGCTGGAGTTTGTAGGTGTACTTCTAGAGACTGGAGTCTTTGGCCTGTCCATGTGCCAGCTATGCCTGGAATGTTGGTGGAGCTGCAACTCTTACTCTACAGCTCAATGGACTCACCCAAGTCACCTGGCAAGGAGATGATGATGGACAATGGTCAGCCCAGGGAATGGAGAGAGTCTGCAGTTGCAGGCAGGATAATCCCATCCATCTTATCCATGGGATATAAGCCCTCTCTCACTTGGAGGTGGAATGGACATCACCATCCCTGACTCCTCAGGATTGGGGGAAGAGCTAAGGACTAGAGTGGACTTACTGGTATTGTTATAGACATATTTTGATTAAAGCAATGGAAGAAATTACAACATATATGTGGAGCCAGTGGCCACTGGATGCTTTTGGGGCAGGGAGAGGGAAAAGCAGTTGTAATACAGGGGCTTTTTCAGGACTTGGGAATTATCCTGAGTGACATTACAATGACAGATATAGGCCATTTTACATCAGCATATACCATGCAGAACTGTGTGGGAGAGAGTGTGGTCTGCAATGTGAACTATGGTCAATGCTTAGTGGCAAAGCCCCAGGATGTGTATATCCATTACAGGTGATGTGCCACACTAATAAAAGATATTTAAGTGGGAGGTTATGGGAGGTGTGGGAGGTGGGGAACATGGGAATCCCTGTAATTTTTGTGTAACATTTATGTAATCTAAGCATCTTTTAAAATATAAATTAATAAGTGAATAAATAAACAAACAAACAAACAAAAAAGACACCAAGGAGGAAGATGATGGCAGTGCCAATGAAAAGACAGATGCTATCCTGAACTTCTTGAAATAAACTTGAGAAAATTATTTTTTTTTTAAAGTTGATGGTTCAGAAAGAGACCCTCACATCTAGGGTCAAGTGATTTTTGACTAGCCTGTCAAACCCACCCAGCTCAAGCAGAACAGTCCATTCAACAAATGGTATTGAGAAAACTGAATATCCATTGCAAAAGAAGGAAAGAGGACCCCTATCTCACACCTTATATAAAAATTAACTCAAAATGAATTAAAAAATCTAAATATGATAGCAAGAACCATAAAGCTTCCAGAAGAAAATGTAGGAAAATATCTTCAAGACCTGGTGGTAGGTGGTCGATTCTTAAAGGAGATAAGAGGAGGACTGAGATGGACTACTGATATTGTATGTAGAAGTTTTAATTAGCTTTATTGTAAAAGTGTGGAAATGTACAGAACTGATGGTGACACATTATAGTAACAGCTGGTTTATAAATGGGGATATGGCTGAAAATGGTAGTGTAGGGATTTAAATGCCAACTGACAGAAAGCTAGAGAATAATCTAGGGACTGAATAGCACAGTAAACCCAGAGGTAGATGAGAATTGTGGTTGATGGTATAGATGCAAGAGTGTCCTTTGTGAGCTAGAGCAAATGTATATCACTGTTACAGGGTGGTGAGAATGTGGAGAGGCATGGGAAAAATACACGTGGAGTGACTGATGGACTGTGGTTAACAGTAATAATGTAATATTCTTGCATCTATCCCAAAGATGTACTGTGCTGATAATAGGGGAGTATGGAAAATGTGTGCCAAATGTGTGCTGTTGGACTGGTAATAATCAGATGATATCTCAATCTGTAACAAATTTTCCACCACGGTGTGGTGTGTTGATACATGGGTGTTGTTTGGGAATTCTGCACATGTGCATGATTGTTTTGTAAGTTTAAAACTTCTGTCATAAAGATATATTTAAAAAAAATAATAGGGTGGGTTGGGGGAAAATACACCAAATGTAAGATAAGGACTATAATCAGCAGGAAGAGTTTGACAATATTCTTTCATAACTTGTAACAAATGTCTCACGACACTGTAGTCTATGCTCGGTGGCAAGGCCCCAGGATGTGTATATCCATTGCGGGTGTAGTACCACACGGATGGGGAATGGTTGTGTGGGGTGTTTTTGGGGGTGTGGGCGGTGGGGAGCATGGGAATCCCTGTAGTTTCTGAGTAATATTTGGGTAATCTAGGCACCTTTTTAAAATGTATATATATATATAACAAATAACATTTATGTAAACAAATGCACATATATGCATATGTGTTTATATATCATTTTACAAATAAAAAAATTAAAAAAAAAAAAAATGTCTCACGACAAGGCCAGGTGTTGATAGAAGGTTGATATTTGGTACCCTTGTATGATGCTAAGAATGTTTGCTGTGTAAGTTCACAACTTTTACTATACACTTATGGTTTATATATGTTCATGTATAAATGATATAAAAATAATAATAATAATAGGGTGGGTTAGGGGAAAATACTTTGGCTAGTAGTAATAGTTTGAGGATGCTCTTTAATCATTAGTTTAAAATGTTTAACAGCAATGCAAGGTATTTGTGGTAGGGTGAGGTATGAGAGCCCTGTATGGTGTTATATATGTTTGTTTTGTAATGTCACAATGATTGCTAGGCACTTATTGTTTATATATGTTCATGTATGAGTGATATACTTCAATAAATTTTTTAAAAATAATGAAAAAATATCTGAAGAAAAAAAAATTTTTTTTTTTTTACATTTTGCCTTTCATCACTGTAAGACTATTGTCCTGTATGCACAATGACATTTTCTTCCATTTATCCCCTCAGTGTCTTCGTTTTTATTTTCATCAAAGAAATTTTAGGTCACAGTAGAGTCACATACAGAACACAGGGAATTCCTATATACCCAACATCCTCCCCCCTTTCCCCATTCCCCCATCAACAACCTTTTATGTGTGGAAGGTACATTTGTTACAATTGACGCAAAAATATTGAAACATAGCTACTAACCATGGTCAATGTTTCACATTATGGCTTACATTTTGGACCATGTATTAGTTAGGGTTCTCTAGGGAAACAGAATCAACAGGAGATATCTGTCAATTGTATGAGACTTTATGAGTCTCTCATATGACAGTGGGGATGCAGAAGTCCAGGTTCCACTAGCAGACTTCAAACCAGGGGCTCTGATGATAGCCCATGAAGGTCCTTGATGCATTTCCAGGAGAAGCTGGCTGTCCAAAGGTGAGCTGGGAAATTGCCTCTGAATGTCAAAATCACTTCCCCTTTTAAGGCTTTCAACTGGATAAAGCATCACTCATTGCTGATGGCAATCTCCCTGATTGCTGTAGATGTAATCAGCTATCTGTGCAGTAAACTCACTGCTGACTGAAGTCCATAAATGTCCTTCTATTACAATTAGCCCAGTGCTTGCTTCACCAAAGAACTGGGCAAAATTACCTGGCTGAGTTGACACAGCCTAACCATCACAGACTATCTTTTAGAAGATCTGATAAATCTAATGTGGCCTCTATCCATCTTCACAAGATCATGCAGAACACTTCCATCACCCCCAAAATTTCCCCTGTTCTGTTTATTTTATTCCTCCCTTCCCCTCCCTTTGGGCCCATGGCAAACACCAGGTTTCACTCCTTGAAGAATAAGGTTAATAATTACTTGCATCTTCACTGTGGGCTTGGCACAATTGTCTGTCTTCCCCTATTAGACACCAATGATGCTCTTAAGTGACTCCCATCCCTCTGTTTGAGAACACAGCAGGCCTCCCTAGGATGGCAGTCCAACACCTTCCCACTCATTATGAGGGCCTCTACCCAATGATGTGACACACTATGCCAAAATGATCACTCACATGCTCCCTAGAAGCATGCACAGTGCACCCTGGCATGAATGCTTCCCATCCAACACCCTTAACTAGTAACCCTTCCTTGTCATAATGCCAAATGAGCATTCCCAACATTGTAATTTCAACCAGGTACCTGCCAATATCCAGTGTTCACCTGCTCCCTCCCCCAACCCTTCCCCTATTTCCCTGGACCATCCAACCCACCATCCCCACCTTCTGCACCTTGCACCCATCAAACCTGCACCATACAACTCAATATTATCACTATACCCCTGTCTTGTCCCTTCACTGCATAACTACATGCTTCCACCTAGCCATAGATTCACCAGTACAGGTGTTGGCTCCCAACATTCTTCTCCCTTTCTGTTTCCTGTAAACCTATCTTCCACACTCTTGCTCTGTGAGTCTGCTCAGTTTGCTTAATTTATATCAGGGAGGTCATGTAATATTTGTCCTTCAATGTCTGGCTTGCTTCACTCAACAAAAGGTCCTCAAGGTTTATCCATGTTGCTCCATGTGTTAGTACTGTATTCCTTCTTACAGCTGAGTAATTATCCATTGTATGTATATACCATATTTTGTTTATCCATTCATCAGTTGATAGGCAGTTGGGTTGATTCCAACTTTTGACAATAGTAAATATTGCCACTATGAATATTGGTGTGCATATATCTGTTCGTGTCCTTGCTTTCAATTCTTCTGTGTATATACCCTGCAGTGGAATTGCTGGATCATATGACAGATCTACAGTTAGTGTTTTGAGGGGCTGCTAAACTGTCCCCCACAATGGTTGGACCATTCTACATTCCCACCAGCTGTGAATGAGGGCTCTCTTTCCTCCACACCCTCTCCAACACATGTAGCCCTGTTTTTTCAATAGCCACAAATCTAATGGGTTTAAGATGATATCTCATTGTAGTTTTTATTTGCAACTCCCTAATATCTAGTGATATCAAGCATCTTTTCTTGTGCTTTTTAGCCATTTGTATTTCTTCTTTGGAAAAGAGTCTATTCAGATCATTTGCCTATTTTTAAAATGGGTTGTTTGCCTTTTTATTTTCAAGGTGTAGGATTTCTTTATATATGCTGGATATTAGATTCTTATCAGATATATGGTTGCCAAATATTTTTGCCTATTTGGTAGGCTGCCTTTGCACTTCCTTGAAAAACTCCTTTGAGGTGCCAAAGTTTTTAATTTTGAGGAGGTCCCACTATCTAGTTTTTCTTTTGCTGCCCGTGGTTTGGGTGTGAATTTCATGAATTCATTTCCTATTTCAAGGTCCTGTATATGTTTCCCTACATTATCTCCCAAGGTCTTTAAGGTCTTGGCTCTAATATTTAGATCTTTGATCCATCTTGAGTTAATTTTTGTATACCATGTGAGATGCTCTTCCTCTCTCATTCTTTTGGATATGGATATCCAGTTCTCCAAGCAACATTTGTTGAAGAGGCCATTCTCTCCCAGTTGAGCAGGCTTGGTGGCCTTGTTGAATATCAGATGACTGAATATGTGAGGATCTATATCAGAATTCTCAATTCAGTTCCATTTGTCAGTATGTCTATCCTTGTGCCAGTACCATGCAGTTTTGATCACTATAGCTTTGTAGTGTGTTTTAAAGTCAGGTAGTGTGATTCCTCCCATTTCATTTTTCTTTTTCAATATCTCTTTGGCTATTAAGGTCCTCTTGCCCTTCCAAATAAATTTCATAGTTTTTCCAATTCAGTAAAAAAATGCTGTGTTGATTTTTATTAGGATGGCATTAAATCTGTATATCCATTTGGGTAGGATGGACATCTTAATGATGTTTAGTCTTCTTATCTATGAACAGGGAACATTTTTCTATTTATTTAAGTCTTCTTTGATTTCCTTTAAAAGTGTTGTGTAATTTTCTGCATATGTCATTTACATCTTTAGTTAAATTTTTCCTAGATATTTGATTCTTTTAGTTGCTTTTGTAAATGGTTTTTTTTCCTGATTTCCTCCTCAGATTGTGCATTATTGCTGTATAGAAACGCTAATTTTGCACATTGATTTTATAACCTGCTACTTTACTGAACTCATTTATAAGCTCTAGAAGCTTTGTTGTAGATGTCTCAGTGCTTTCTATGAATAGGATCATGTCATCTGCATATAGTGAAATTTATACTTCTTCCTTTCCAACTTGGATGTCTTTTATATCTTTTTCTTGCCTCAGTGTTTGAGCAAGTATTTCTAACACAATATAAAATAGGAGTGGTGGTAGTGGGCATCTTATCTAGTTCCCAAACTTAGAGGGAAAGCTTTGAGGATTTCACCATTGTATATGAAGCTCGCTGTGGGTTTTTCATATATACGCTTTATCATGTTGAGGAAGTTTCCTTCTATCCCTATCTTTTGTACTGTTTTTATCAGGTAATGGTACTATATTTTGTTGAATGCTTTTTCTGCATCTATAGAGATGATTATGTGATTTTTTCTTTCAATTGCTTATGCAGAATATAACATTGATTGATTTTATATTGAACCATCCTTCCATACCAGGGTTGAAGGCCACTTTGTTATGGTGTATAATTCATTTGATGTGTTGTTGGATATGATAAACAAATATTTTGTTGAGAATTTTAGTATCTAGGTTCAGTAGGGATACTGGGCATAGTTTTCTTTTCTAGTGATGTCTCTGTTTGGCTTTTTAATAGGGTATTAGAATGAGTTAGGCAATGTTCTTTCCACTTCTATTTTTTGGAAGAGTTTAAGCAAGATTGGTGTTAGTTCCTTCTGGAATGTTTGATAAAATTCACCTGTGAGGCCATCTGGTCCTAGGCTCTTTTAATTGGGAGGTTTTTGATGCCTGATTCTATATCACTATTTGTGATTGGTTTGTTGAGCTCATCAATTTCTTCTTTTGTTAATTTATGCTGCTTGTGTGTTTCTAGAAATTTGTCCATTTCCTCTAAATTGTCCATCCTGTTGTTATATAATTTTTCAAAGTAACCTCCTATGATATTCTTTGTTTCTGTGGGGTCAGTGTTGATATCCCCTTCCTCATTTCTTATTTTGTGTATTTGCATCTTCTCTCTTTTTTTCTTTATCAGGTTAGCTAGTGGTCTGTCAATTTTACTGATCTTGGAGAACAAGTTTTTGGTTTTGTTTATTTTTTGAGTGCTTTCTTATTTTTTATTTCATTTAGTTCTGCTCTAATCTTTGTTATTTCTTTCTTTCTACTTCCTTTGGTGTTAGTTTGTTGTTCTTTTTCTAATTCCTACAGGTGTGCAGTTAAGTCTTTGATTTTAGGTCTTTCTTCTTTTTTTGATATATCCATTTATGGCAATGAATTTCCCTCTCAGTACAGCTTTTGCTGCATCCCATAGATTTTGATATGTTGTGTGGTTATTTTCATTTGTTTCAAGGTAGTTACTGATTTCTTTGGTGATTTCCTCTTTGACCCACTGTTTTTCTAAGACTGTGTTGTTACACTCTCATATCTGTGTCTAATCTGGTACTCTGGCCCTTATTGATTTCCATCTTCATTCCATTGTGGTCAGAGAAATTACTTTGCATAACTTCAATCTTTCTGAATTCATTGAGAGTTGTTCTGTGGTTTAGCATGTGGTCTATCTTGGAGAATGATCCATGTGCACTCAAGAAGATTGTATATCCCACTGTATTTGGGTGTAGTGTTCTGTATATGTCTAAGTCCATATCTTCTAATGTATTATTCAAAGTCTTTGTTTCTTTATCTATTCTCTGTCAAAATATTCTGTCTAATGGTGATAATGGTGTATTAAAGTCCCCCAGTATAATTGTAGAGGTATCTTTTTCTCCACATAGTTTTTCCAGTGTTTGCCTCATGTATTTCAAGGCATTTTGGTTAAGTACATAAATGTTCATGATTGTTCCTTCTCCTTGAAAGATTATCCCATTTATTAATACATGGCATCCATCTTTGGCTCTTAAAATAGTTTTACATTTAAAGTCTATTTTGTCCAATATTAATATAGCTAATTCTGGCTTTTTTGGTTATTGTTTGCTTGTAATATTTTTTTCCAACCATTCACTTTCAGCCTTCTTGAATCCCTGGGTCTAAGGTGGGTTTCTTATAGACAGCATATAGATGGGTCATATTTCCTTATCAATTCTGCCAGTCTGTGTCTCTTGAATGCTGAGTTTAGTCCATTAACATTCAATGTTATCATTGTCATGGAATTACTTAGATTAGCCATGTTTTCTTTGGGTTTATGTATGTCATTAATTGTTTTTCTTAATTTTTAAATATTTAGTTGTTCTTATACTCTCTTCCAACTCTCTCTCTCCTGCTTTTTCCTTTCTGCCTGCAGAACTACCTTTAGTATTTCTTGAACTGCAGGTTTCTTGTTAACATACTCACTAGATTCTGTTTGTCCATGAATATTTTTAACTCTCCCTCATTTTTGAATGTCAGTTTTGTTGGATAAAGAGTTCTTGGCTGGAGGTTTTTTTCCTTTAGCACCTTAACTATGTCATACCACTTCCTTCTTGCCTCCATTTTTTCAGATGAGAAATCAACATTTCATCTTATTGAGCTTCCCTTGTATGCAGTGGTTCCCTATTCTCTTGCTGTTTTCAGTATTCTTTTTTTGTGTCGAGCAACGGATAATTTGACAAGTACATATCTTGAAGTAGTCCTGTTCAATTTATACTGTTTGCCGTTCACTGCATTTCTTTGATATATACATACATCTCCTTCAATAAGGTTGGAAAGTTTTCAGACATTATTTCCTCCAACACTCCTGCTCTCCCTTTTCCCTCATATTCTCCCTCTTGGATGCCTATAATGCACATATTTGGGTGTTTTGAGTTGTCATTCAAATCCCTGATTCCCTGCTGGATTTTTCTTTTTTTAATCTATCTGTTCTATTACTGTTTGATTTCAGATGTACTGTCTTCCACATTGCTAATTCTTTCCTCTGCCTGTTCAAATCTGCTGTTGTGTGCTTACATTGTATTTTTTGATTTCTTGGATGTGCAATTCATCTCCATCATATCCTTTATCTTTTTATGTATGTTTACATATTCTTCACTATGTTCTCCCGTGTCTTCTTAATATCCTTTATCTCTTCCTTCACTTCATTAAGTTGATTCATGTTATTTGTTTGGAAAACTGTGATTAGTTGTTTCATGTTCTCCATCTCCTCATCTCCTCTTGGTTTTCTTTGTTTGATCATTGGACTGGTCCATGTCTTCCTGTTTTAGATGTGGCTTGTATTTTTTTTGTTGGTATCTAGTCATCTGTTTATCTCAGTGTGTTTGTTCATTTGATTGGATTCCCTCTCTGCTCTATGGTTTTTTGTTGTTTTTGAGTGTGGTAAGGTTTCACTTTGACACTTCATTCCTCTTATTGTATTTCCTTTCTATTGTTTATGTTCTCTTGAAAAAATGTTAGTACCACAGAAATAGGAAGAGATAGGAAAAGAGGATGAGTAGTAATAGTGATAATAGTAAAATGTGAGAGAGGGACCATACAAGATGTAAGCAATTAGGTAATTAACCTAAGTAAGAAGTACAGAAGAATGAGATTAGAAAAGTGGAATAGAAACAATGAAACATGAAACAGAATGGAAAAAAATATAGAATGAATTAAAACTCCAGAATGATGAGAAGAAGGGAAAAGCAAAAGTAGAATAGAGAAGGAAAGGAAGAAAAAATTAAAAATAGAGAAAATAAAACACAAAGCAGGAGAAAGAGAGAAATTAGTACAAGAAAAATTGAAGACAAAGCCCAAAGAGGTGGAATGAAAGAACAACAGAAAATATAAAGATGAAGGAGGGAAAGATATATCATAGGCACAGAAAATTCA
>JAQZBX010092276.1:0-12269 GCA_029593785.1 Cabassous unicinctus
AAAATAGGGACTTAAAAAAAAAAGAAAGATATCTTCCCAACTCCCATCTCCCCAGCAGACTTCAGAAAGAACTCATCCCCAGTCAGCAACTTGATTACACCTCCTGAGGGGCTTGAGGCAAAGGAAACCAGCTAGGCTGCACCCCAGACTTCTGACTCACAGAAACTAAGCTAATCAGTGTTTGTTGTGTCTAAGCCGCTATGTTTTGGGGTATGTTGCTATGCAGAGTTTCTATATTGTGGTTATTCTGTCTCATAATGGTGTTGACTAGCTAACCAGTTTATTCTATCATCTCAGCTATTTTTATAAATGAGTATTACCTATTCCTTGAACTTTATGCAGGAAACAACTAGCTTGGTCTGGCACATTGTGTAGGTGAAAGAGTGGAACTTTGACTACCTGAAATTTTATTTTATTGGCCCTCTCTATTGACTTATAGTTCCCTAAAAGTGTGCATGTCATTTAGATATTAGGTATAGTTTATTGTATTCACTTATAAATTCAAAACTCTTCTGTATCTGTAATTTACGTTCCTTTTTTCCTTGTATTGCTATTTTGTTCCATCTCTTTTTCTCCCTTCATCATATTTTGCTAAAATTTGTCTATTTTATTAATTTTCCCAAAAAAGGAGCTAGTGGTCTTATCGAACAACTCTACAGTTTTTCTTGTCTTGTTTTATTTCTTGGTCATTTATGTCTGACATCTTTGTTTACTACCTCCTTCTATTTTCTTTTAGTGTCTCTTTCTCTCTCCCTCTCCTTCTTTCCCCCTCTCCCTCTCTCTTTCTTATTTATCTTCTTCAGTTGAACACTTAACTAATTTACTTTCAGGCTTTCTTAACTCCTGGTAAATGCACTGAAGGCAATAAATGTTCTTTAGAATGCCACTTTCATTCCATCCTGCCGCTTTTGATATATTGTGCCTTACATTTTTTAAATTACCTTTTACATGTTCTGTGCCCAAGTGTTCTATAGGAATATGTTGTGTTTTCATTTCTACTTGGAGAGATTTGGGAATATATCACATTGCTGTTCGTTTCTAAAATTAACACCTTGCTGCAAGGACCACAGCATTTGTGATTTCAGAATTTATTCAATTATCAGGAAAGGCCTCTCTAATAAGGTGACAAAGGAATAATGACTGAATAAAATGGGGGAAAAAAAAACATGTTCCATAAAATATCTTGAGAAGCAACGATCCTTGCAATAGTAACAGCAAAAGCTAAGGCAACGAGGAGCAAATGGTTAAGGCAGAACAGGAAGGTAGCGCGGCTGGAAGAGGGTGGAAAGGTGGGAGAGCAGCAGGGAAAGATGTCAGAGAAACAATCAGCAGCGAGATCAGGTAAGACACTGCAGGCCATAGTAAGGAGGCTGACTTTCATTCTGCGTGTGACGGAAAGCCTTTGCTGGGTCTTCAGTAGGGAAAGAGTGTGATTTTACTTTACGCTCTAAGAGCATGTGAAGCTGGAGTAGACTCAATGAGAGCTAAGTGGCCATGCCAAGAGAGGATGGTGCTTTGGGAAAGGGTGGTGTGACAGAGGTGGTGAACAAAGTTTGGTTTTAAGACATTTTGAAAATAGAGCTGAACTTTCTGAAGAATTGGGATGAGAGAAAGAGAGAAATGAAGGTAATCTGAGTTTTTTACCTAAGCAACTATAGGTGCACGGTAGTGCCCTCCATTCAGAGGTCAGGACTGAGAGAGGTAGACTTTTTAATAGGGTAGGTGGTGTAAATCTAGTGTTCTATTTGGGGCATATTAAATGTGAGTTGCTTATTAGACATCGAAAAGGAGAGAGAGGGGGGTGAGGGAGAGAGAGAGAGATTGTGCCAACATGCTTCCCGTAGCCTTGTGAAAAATCTATCTATGGATTTGATCCATTCTGACAGAGCAAACCGTTAGAGCAAATTTCCTAACAACTTTATAATGATTTTATTAATTTCATCTTACTTTATGCCTGTTGTTAATTTTATCTTATTTCTTCTCTTTTTCATCTTATTTTTTGCTATTTTAATCAGGTTACTATTGATTTCCTGTTTCCTCCTATTGGAAAATAGTCTTATACCAACATTCTCCTTTCAGTTAAGGACATATAGGGCCAAAGGTTTCACTTGCTCCTCATATGCAGCTAGAATTCCAGCAGCCCCTTAAGTCAAGAGACTTAGCCTTCAATTGGTTTGAGGATGATAGAGAACCTCCTTGAGAAAATCTCATAGTATTTGAAAAGTGAAAGAGTACACATAGAACAATTCCCAGCAATAAATGGATTATTGAACATATTATGGAATAATCCATAAAACAAATATTATGTAGCTATTAAAACTATGATTTTAGAGTATTCCAAAATGACACAAAAATGCTCATGATAAAATAGTATCTATAAAAGAAAGAAAGCTACAGATAATTCATAAGAATAAGAGAAAGATGAGAGAGACTTTTAACTGAAAGTAAATAAAACAAATATTAAAAATGTTAGTGGTAGAATAATGTATTATATTTATATAATAAAATCTATTTAGTATATTGCTTATATAATATAAATATATTATAGTTAATGTATTATTTATATATTATAGATATATTTATTTTATCTTGATAATTTTATGGCTTTTCCTTTTTAAAACAGAAGTTATTTGGAAATCAGAATAAAGAGTAAGACATACATATAATATATAAGCATATGTGTGTGTACATATATACATTTATGTATGAATGGTCGGATGGAGAAAGAGAGAAAGAGAAATAAGAAAATTATTGGTGATTTAGCAATAGCATATTCAGTAGACAGATGAAGGCAGATGTCAGAAACCTGTGGGTAAATTGTCCTGCATGACATTGCAATGATAGATACAGGCCACTCTGCATTTTGTCATAACCTACAAAATTGTTGGGATAGAGTATAAACTATAATGTAAACTATAGTCCATGGTTAGTAGAAATACTTCAGTATGTGTCCATCAATTGTAACAAATGTACCACACTAATGAATGATGTTGCTAATGTGGGAAAGTGTGGGAGGGGGAGGGAGGGGGCATATGGGAATCCCCTATATTTTTTATGTAACATGTATGTAATCTAAAGCTTCTTTAAAAATAAAAATGTTAAAACCAATGAATGGAATATAAAGAATTGGAAAGAGAGAATGTAGACCATTATTTCCCTAAGAGGAAAGGGGGGAATTTAAGATCTTACGTTAAAAAGTAAAGACAAGGAAGGTATTTTGGCATTTTGCTTTTAAAGTAGGCAGAACTCGAGGATGTTTACAGACTGGAGGTAAGGCAGCAATGAATTTAGAAAGATTGTGGCAACAGGAGGAAAACAGAATAATTGATTCAACAAGAACTCCAAGGGCTTCAATATTGCTGAGTACAAGGAAAGAAGGTGGGTAATAATACTTGGTTATCAATTATTGAGCATCTAGTACCTTTCTGGAGGGTTATACTAGGAAAAAAAAAACTAAAAAATTCCTAGGTCTAATTTATTCCCTGATGGTAAATCAACTTCCTTCTTCTTCTGCTGTAACAATGTGTGCTTTGATGGTGATCTGATTTTCTTCTCTCTGCCCTTTTGAAGAAAAGCATTTATCAAAGCTCCTGATCTTTACCTAGACCCTACACAGTCTGCCGATAAGCAACCTTTACTCACTCTCCTGGTGCCACCAGCCCACCCCTAGAATGCAACGACCCTTCCCCTGACCTTTTCCTTTGATGTCCCTGACTGCCAGCCCACGGATTACACAATGTTCTTGGGCTTCCGGCACCCTTCCAAGCCCGCCTCCTGGTTCCCAATCTATCTGGCTGAGAAACAGATGTTTACAGAAAATATCAAAGAAACACTGAAAATTCTGCCCTTGGTGTTCCATAAGGAACATAAGGGAACTTAATAATATGTGCTCTTAAATTTGACCACTTTGCAATTCAAACTACTTCCAAAGCTTTTCTTCATGAACAAGAAGGCAAGAGCTGTCAGATACATGAGAAAAATCAGTAAATTCTAGATTCATTATGATAAAGATGCCAGGTCAGTCTGGTTTTGGTAAATGCAGCAGTCATCAATAACCAGTGCACACCTCAATGATCCCAAGATACCCCTTTGAGTTTCTAGGGTCCTAGGAGAGACTTGTGCCTAGGTGCTGCTGTCCCAGAGACCTCAGAGGGGAAAGAACTGAATCCAGGCTTAGAGAAAATCATCCCCAGAAATTTCAGAGTCCCCACTGGCCATCTTAAGCTAAGGCTTGTGAGATGTGCCTCTTCCAAGACTTTCAATAGTGTTATCACAAACCTCCACAAGTCCCCCATGCTTGACTCAGCTCAAATGGCCATTTTCAAACAATCCCAATAGCCAGGACCTACTTAAATAATGTAGCTACACATTCCGTTCACTGAAACTCTAAAATAGAACAAGCAGTCAGAGGAAGCCACGTCAGAAAGAGAGCTTCCTACTTGATACTGGGAAAAGGCACTCAACTTGGAGTGAGGCCATATCTGGGAAGTTAGGAAGCTCAAGTAAGATCATAATGAGAATGTACTTTGTAGGTTTTTGATTGGTATTTTTACCTATGCCTTCTTTAAGCATTTTCTAGGCCACCCAAACTTCTCTGGTTTTTCCTTTATCTTCATTTACTCATTTCCTTCATCATTTCTTAGACCTAAGGGGTAGAAGGAGTAAGAGGTGATTGGTGCCACTTTGTCATTTCATAAGCTCATTTTGCACTGCCATCGCTTTTTATATATGATTTGCCTTCCTAAGTGCATCACAGGTTCTCTAAGGCTCACTCTTCACTTTCTTTGTACCCTCTCACATTACATAGAGCTGTGACGAGTAAACAATGTGCCATCACTAAAACTTTGATATTAAAGTTTGATATAAACATTCATTCAGTCAATTGAACAGAGAGACAATCAAACAAAAGCTTTTCAATGTCTCACTAGCCAGAGCATGGCTTCAAATCTAATTTTATTGCTTAAGCCTGCTAATGTACGTTCCTAAAAATGAAGAGGCAGGTTGTTCTATCTAGTGCTTTTATTCCTATTTTCAGGGAAATCCAGTGACTGTTTTTACTCTATAAATGTTGCCCTAACCATGAGAAGCCATGGGAGAATGCTGGTTTTTCTGCAGAACATCCTCATGGTTTCTCCTTCTCTGTAAGCACTGTGCATCCCAGGGTCTTTGCCCATACCCTGCCAGCACTAGACAAATGTAGATGGAATGACTGACAGTCATGCCCATTGTATGTGTCTCCTGATATGAAGGCTCATTGCAACTCAGAAATGTTCTTGCTTCTGAAAGGTTCAATAATCATGCAGCAACTCACCTCCTAAGGACTGAATATATAAAGCAGCTGTCTTCATCCCAGCTACCATTTCTCTCTAACCAACTTGCTCAACCTTATTCAACCATGAGGGTCTTTCTCTTGGTTCTTGGAGTGCTTGCCTTCTTGTCCATAGCTCCTCTGGGTAAGATGGAAACTTTTCATTCCAGAGTTATGAAAACATACATGAAAACGAATACAAGGTTTTCCAAGAGTTTGAAAATAGGTTGGAGAAAGACAAATGTATTGTACCATGAAAAATTTGGGAGATAAATGTAGATTTGCGAGAGGTCTTCTTAGGTATATAACTAGGAGTGGGAAATGCAGGTTCTTGTAAATTTGACCATGAGATTTTACCCTTTCTTCCTATATTTCTATTTCATTGATAGTCTCTTCTTATTTCTTTCTTTTATATAATTGGTATAAATTCTTTGTTGACTATATCTTTGTAAATATCATCTCATACTATGTAACCTGTCTTTTCACTTTCTTTAATGTATCTTTTAATGAATAGCAGTTTTTAAATTTGGTAAAGTCAAGTTAATTAATCTTTTCTTTTAGAGTTAATGCTTTTTGTCTCTTATTTAACAATATCTTTACCCCAAAGTCCACAGAATATTTATTTATATTTTCTACTAAAAGTTTTAAAGTTCTGCACTTGATATATAGGTCCTTGATCCACCTGGTCTAATTTTACACATGATATGAGGTAGGGATCCAATTTCATAATAATAAATGTGTAGTTCCATTACAGCAACTAAAATGCCAAAAAAAAAAACAAAAAAAAAACAGTGATGTCTGAAATAGTAATCTTCATTTCAGGGGTCTTTGTCAATTCCTGATTTCATTGGGGTGTTTCTACTATTATTACAGCATTTCATGTAATTTTTCAGTTGCTCTTCAGTGACTTTGCCTTTGTGATGATAACGAAATTTTCTTCTATTCCAAGATTCCTTAGAGTTTTTCATCAGGAAAAATTGATGAATTTAATAGCAGGCTTTTCTCAATCCATTGACCTAATTATACAGTTTGCTGCCTTGACTTTTTTTTTTCAGGAGGCACTGGGAATTGAACCTGGGACCTTGTACACGGGAAACAGGTGCTCAACCACTGAGCAACACAAACTCCCCTACCTTGAATTCTTTCCATAGTTTTCCTCATTTGATTCATCCTTACATTCCTTAAGTAGACATTGCTTCTTGATAGTGTTAGCCTTGTTTTGACTTCTTGAGCTACCTTTAGCAGTATTTTCCTCTAAGGTTATACTACTTTCAAAAATAAATTGGGAAAATTTCCATCATATTCTGTGCTCTTTGGTAGTTTATATAACAAATATTAGTGTTCCTTTTAAATTGAGTAAAAATTTTATGGTTTTATTTAATCTATGTGGAAATTACTTTGTTTATGTTGGGAGTTAAGATTCCACCTTAATTTTTAACCAAATAAGTAACCATATTACCAGGGTATTTACTGAATAATCAATTTAATCTTCCCAAATTAATTTTTAAATCTGCCAATACTACATAATAAATATATATTGATCCTTGGGTCTACAACTAGGATTTATGTTATCTCTTGCCTTATTTTTCTGATGCAATACTGCCTTAATTTTAAAACCCAGCAATTCAAGATTTCCCTTGTTGCTATTGATTTTTAAATATTTTTATTGAGATATAACTCTCATACCATATAATTCACCCCTTTGAAATGTACAGTTCGGTGGTTTTTAGTATATTCATAATGTTGTGCAGCCATCACTACTATCTAATTCCAAAACATTTTTATCACTCCAACAAGAAACCACATATCGACTGGCAGGAATTTCCCCATTGCTCACTCCCCTCAGCTCCTGGCAACTATTAATCTACTTTCTGTCTTTATGGGTTTGCCTGTTCTGGACATTTCATATACTGGAATCATATAACATGTGGCCTTTGTATCTGGCTTCTTTCACTTTCCATAATGTTTTCAAGGTTTATCCATGTCATATCATGAATCAGTACTCATTCATTTTGATGTCTAAATAATCTTCCATTGTATGTATATACCACATTTTGTCTATTCATCTGTTGATAGATATTTGGATTGATTCCAGCTATTAACTACTGTGAAAAATGTTGCTGTGAACATTGGTATACCACTATCTGTTTGAGTTCCTGTTTTCAATTCATTTGGGTAATACCTAGGAATGGAATTAGTGGGTAAGACAGTAGTTCTAGGTTGAACATTTAAAGAACTTCCAAATTGTTATCCAAACTGGATGTACCATTTTACACTCCACAGCAATGCCTGAGTGTTCCAATTTCTCCAAATTTTCACCAACACTTATTGTCCTTCTTTTTTTATAATAAACCATCCCAGAGTATGTGTAGTGGTTTTGATTTGGATTTCTCTAATGACTAATGATGTTGAGCATTGGCCATTTGTATATCTTCTTCTCAGAAATGTCTTTTCAAACCCTTTGCCCATATCCTATGGGGTTGTCTTTTTATTGTTGAGTTGTAAGAGTTCTTTATATATTCTGAACAGTAAACCCTTATCAGAGATATGATTTGCAAATATTTTCTCCCATTCTGTCGGTTGTTGTTCTTCTTTATAAATATTTTATTAGACATTCTTGCTATACCATTGTCTTAGGTTTCCAGGTCTGCTATGATAAATACCACAAACTGGTTGGCTTAAACAACAGGAATTTGTTGTCCCACAGTTTTGGAGGCTAGAAGTTCACTATCAAGGTTTCACCAGGCCATGCTTTCTCCCAGAACCTATAGGATTTGGTGATGGCTTCCTGGCAACCCTCCATCTTGTGGTGTCCTTTCTTCTACTGTCTCCTCCTCTGGTTTCCACTAACTGACTGTGCTGAAACTTTCCTCTCTTTATAAGGACATCGGCCATATTGGATTAAGGCCCACCTGATTCAATTTGGCCTTATCCAAACAGGATCTTCAAAAGTCCTATTTACAAATGAGTTCATACCCACAGGACCAAGGAAGTGTTGAGATTTGAACATGTCTTTGTGGGGACATGATTCAATCTACCACAACCATGGAGTATATTTTCAGGTTCAAGTTATGGACAACCCAGACTCAATTGCCTTAAACAATACAAAAATTATTATTACACATAACAAGTCCCAAGGTTCAAAAGTTCTGAAATTGTTTAATTCAACAGATCACCAACATCATTAAGCGTCATAAGAATGCCAGATTTGTCCTTGACTTGGTCTCCTATTGGCTCCAAGATGGCTGTCATTGTTCTAGAAATTATGCCCAGACCTTCTAAATTCCACCAACATAAAAGGATGGCATTTCTTCCTATGTCAGCAAGGAATATTTTCTTGGAATTCCCCCAGAAATGAGCTATATACTCACCCCCAAACTAATCACTGAAAAAGAAATGGAGAACACTTTTATTGGCTTAGACTAATGCATATTTATGCCTAGGACATCTAGAAGAGGGGTAGACAACCAAACAAAATCAGGACTCTGGCAGCAAGGAGGAATAGATTTATCCCCAAAGCATGTATATTTATACACTATCGTTTTGTTTTGCCACATTGTTTATTTTTGGTATCTGGCTTATTTCACTAAATATTACATTTATGAAATGTATTTATGTAGCTGTGTGCAACTGTGGTTCATTCATCTTTATTCCTATACAGTAGTAATATGCCAGAATTTACTCATTCTCCTGTGGAAGGACATTTATATTATTCCCATTTTAGGGCTGTTATGAATATTATTACCTCTGTAAATATTCTTGTAATGATTCTTGTTGTTATTTGTTTTTCCCATGTGGATAGCCAATTGACCTATTACCACTTATTGAAAAACCAATTTTTTCCCAATGCTTTTCAGTGTCATCTTTGTCATAATTCTAGTGTCTTTCTATATCATTATCTGTTTTGGGCTATCTAATCTATTCCATTGGCCTGTTTGCCTCTCTCTTTGCACAAATAATACATCATGGAAATCACTGACTATTTATGGTGTCTTCATATTAAGTAGCGCAATCTATTTGTTTCCGTTTTTAGGAGTACCTTGAAAATTACTGTCCTTTTGAATTTCTATGTCAATTTTAGAATCATCTTGTCAAGCATATACACACACACAGCACAAGTGATGAGGGTTTTCATTAAATTACAGTGAATCTATACATTCATTTCAGGAGAGCTGATTTCCTCACTCTGTTGAGTCTTCCAATCCATAAATATAATATATTTCTCCATTTATTTAGGCTTTTTTAAATTTCCCAATAATGTTTTATAATTTTAAGCATAAAGAATATGCCTTATAATTCTGGAATAAAGCCCAATGTGTCCTGATGTGTTATACTTTTTATATAGTGCTGGATTTGGTTTTCCAACATGTCCTTTAGAATTCTGTCTACATTCATGAGGAATAGTTGCCTGTAATTTTCCTTTCTTGTAATGTCCTTGTCAAATTTTCATATCGTTTGTGTTGTCATGGAAAACAAGTTGGGAAGTATTATTCCTTTTTCAATTCTCTGAAAACAGTAATACATTATTGACATAATTTCTTACTTTGAAATATTGTAGAGTCTGCCATTAAAGCAATCAGGGTCAGGATTTTTCATCATAGGAAAAACCCTTAAGGGTGAATTTCCTTCCTTTAATAGTTATATACAAATCAGTTTTCTACTTATGCTTGTAACAGTTATTGAAAAGTTTTGTTTTCTAAAGAACTATGACCTTTCACATAAATTAATTTATTGCCTTAAAGATGTTAATAATAAATATCCTGTTGTAATCAGGATATTTGTCTTTAATATCTGTAGTGATGTCCACATTTAGGGAAACCCATTCTTGCCACTGGATTTTTTTGTCTTCCTTCTTTTTTGCCTTCTGTTTCAGTTTGCTAAAAGCTGCTGAGAGCAATATACCAGAAATGGGTTGTCTTTTATAATGGGAATTTATTAGGTTAAAAGCTTATGTTCTGAGGCTATGAAAATGTCCCAAATCAAGGCATCATCAGAGATGCTGTCTCACCGAAGCCTGACTGCTGGTGATCCAGAACTCCTGCCATGTGGCAAGACACATTCTCAGGTCTGGGTCTCTGCCTTCACCTCCAGGCTTAGTTTCCTCCCAGCTCAGCTGTGGGCCATCAGGCATATGGCTCAGCTCTCCCCTCTCCTCCAGGCCTCTCTCTCAGCCTCTTGGGGGCCTCTTTCTGAGCCTCTGTGCTCCACTGATTCCAGCCTCCGGCCTCCGAGACCTCTCTCTCAGCTTCTCGGGGTTTCTCTGTCTCTGCCGCTTTTTTTCTGTGTGCCTCTGCACGTTTCTCCCATTTGTAATGGACTCAGCAAGAAGGCCAAGACCTACCCTGGGGCATGCCTCACTGAAGTAATCCAAGCAAAGGCCCCCAACTGTATCCAGTTCAATCAGAGTCCCACACCCACAGGAGTGGATTAGCTCCAAGAATATGATGTTTTCTGGGATACACAAAAAAGCTGCGAACTGTCACACCTTCATCAGTATTATCGTGGGTTTATCAATTTTATTAGCCTTTCAAAATCCACTTTCACGTTAATAAATATCTTCATTTTGGTTTGTTCTTTGTTTCATTAATTTCAGCTATTATCTATCTTATTCTATTTTACTTGGTGTTCAATTTCTAATTTGGGGTGATGA
Organism: Cabassous unicinctus; assembly: GCA_029593785.1. Classification (NCBI taxonomy): domain Eukaryota; kingdom Metazoa; phylum Chordata; class Mammalia; order Cingulata; family Chlamyphoridae; genus Cabassous; species Cabassous unicinctus. The sequence continues at coordinate 10,959 of JAQZBX010092276.1, forward strand.
TATTTCGTTCATTAATTTCAGCATTTTTTCTTGGCTAATATATGCATTGAAAGTTATAAATTCCTCTAACCACAGCTTTTGCTGTATCCCACGTTTTAATATGTAATATTTTCATTATCATTCATTTGTAAATATTTTCTAAAGTCTATTTTTATTTCTTCTTTAACACATGAATTTTAGGAAAATGTTTTTCTATGTTTTTTTCTCTTTTTTTAATTAAAGGAGCTGTGGGTTTGCAGAATAATCATGCATAAAATACAGGATTCCCATACACCACCCACTACCACTGGTGTGGAACAAATGTCACAACTGATGATAGCACCTTTTTTTATGATTGTACTCTTTTTAAGTTGTAGTTACCTTTGTTACACTTGAGGAAAGATTATTTAAATAGTACTATTGAGTATTGTCCATAGCTTACATTAGGTATATTTTTCCCATTACTGTCCTATTATTGACACCTTGCATTAGTGTCATACGTTTGTTATAATTCTTGAAAGAACATTCTTATACTATTAACTATAGTCCATCATCTATAAAAGGTTTCACTGTGTAATAAAGTCCTACGTTTTATCTTTTAATTTTTATTCTAGTAACATATATGACCTAAAATTTCCTTTGTTAGCCATATACACCTATATAATTCAGTGCATTGAATTACACTCACAATAATGTGCTACCATCATCACCATCCATTTCCAAATTGTTGCAATCAACCTAAATAGAAATTCTGTATGTACTAAGCATCAGCTCCCAATTTTCTACCCCCAGTCTATGCCCTGGTAACCTGTATTCTAGATTCAAACTCTGTGAGTTTGCTTATTATAATTAGTTTATATCAGTGAGATTACACAATATTTGTCTTTTTGTATCTGGCTTATTTCACTCAACGTGATGTCTCCAAGGTTAATCTATGTTGTCACATGTATCAGAACTTCCTCTATTTTTACTGTTGAATAATAATCCATCATACACACACACATATACACACCACGTTTTCTTTATTCATTCATCAGTTGATGGACATTTGGGTTGTTTCCATCTTTTGGCAATTGTGAATAATGCCACTATGAACATCAGTGTGCAAATATCTGTTCAAGTCTTTGCTTTCAGCTCTTCTGGGTATTTACCTAGCAGCAGGATTGCCAGGTTATATGGTAATTCAATATTTAGCTTCCTAAGGAATTGTCAATCTATCTTCACAGTGGCTGCACCATTTTACATTCCCACCAGCAATGAATGAGTGCTCCTATATCTCCACATCTTCTCCAACACTTGTAATTTTCTGTTTTTTAAACAGTGGTCATTCTA
>JAQZBX010092277.1:0-12291 GCA_029593785.1 Cabassous unicinctus
TGGGTTCACCTTGAATTTGGGAGATATGTGTCATCCCAGGTGCAGGGGTTAGTAACTCATTTTGGCTTCTTTGTTTAGCCTCACCCTCCTGGGGATGTGTAGCCCTCTCTTGGCCTTCAGAGCCCTAAAGCAGGTACCTTGGGCAGCTTTTTGCTCTGCCTCCATTTTTTCTTGTGAGAGTTGAGCTATGCCTAAGTATTCTGATGCCATCTTTCCAGAAGACCTTAAGAAGATTTTAGCCAAGAAAATTTATTTGTGAATATTCTCACTGTCCTGATTTTGTGATAATCAGGGTAGGCTAAGCATTTGCTATACTAGAAACCATGCATGTGTCCCCAGACCTAGTTTTTCTCCCTAGGTCTGTTTTTTAGAATGCTGGTGAAAAACTAAGCCTGATTTATTATATGACCATCCTGTATGGGAAATGACTGTAACTCTAGGTATCTTTGGTCAACCTTAAAAGATATAGAAGGGGGATGGATGTGGCTCAAATGGTTGGGCATCTGTCTCCCACACAGAGGGACCTGGGTTTGATCCCCAGGACCTCCCGGCAAAAATAAAAAAAGGAAAATACAGAAGGTGCACGGGCCACCAGGCACCATGCATGGGTATGCTGTTAGGCCCCACAAGCAGGTGCGCCATCAGGCCCCATGAGCAGGGGTGCCACCAGGCCCCACAAGTGGGTTTGCTTCCAGGTCCCATGTGCAGGTGCACTGCCAGGCCCTGCAAGTGGGTGTACCATCAGGCCCCATGCATGGGTGGGCTGCCAGGGCCCATGAGCCTTGCAGCAAGATGATGATGTAAGAAGAGAGTGACACAAGGGATAGCAAGGACGAGATGCACCAAAAAACCTGGAACTAAGGTGACTCAGGTGGTAGGACACCTCTCTCCCACATCAGAGGTTCTGAGGATTGAAATCCAGTGAAGACAGAAGGAGATGGATGAGAAGAGAGGCCAGGAAATGGACACAGAGTGTTGCCCAGTGAATGGACACAAAAACAGCAAACACTGGGGGGTGGGGGGTAAAATGGATAAACATAAATAAATAAATTCTTTAAAAAAAGTATAGGGAAGTAAGAAATAGACTATAGTTAGTAATACTCTGGTGATACTCTTTCATAATTTCTTAACAAATGTTTCACAACAATGCAAAGTATTTGTGGTGGGGTGATGTGTGGGACCCCTTTATGATGCTATGCATATTTGCTTTGCAAGTTCACAATGTTTACTGAATACTTATTGTTTATGTATGTTCATATATGAATGATATACTACAATAAATTGTTTTTTAAAAAAGAAAATTTATGCTTGGGAACCCAAAATATCTGCTGAGCATTCTGCCTTGAGCAGTGTTCTCCCTGTGCCACAGGCTATAATTGAGGGAATTTATGAATGAATGTACTATAAAGTAGAACATGGCTATGGGGACATTTTTAAGAGATCCTTTATTTACCTAAGAGAGAAAACAACCCAGAAATTACAAAAAATTTGGAATTGCTAACTATCAGGTACATGTGGATGTGTCTTAGTTATAGGCTTCCACAAAATGCATCCTAAGCACCATTGAAAATATATTAACATATGATATAATCAAGAAGGCAAAACATACTAAGGGAATGCAAACACTAATATTTATGACTACAGACTCAGTAAACCAAATATCTGAAGAAGAGATCCTCAAAATATGAGGCACAACACAGAAATATTGATGGATCACATTAGGTTTGGCAAAGGGATGCCTGAATATGGCACCTGTGTGGATGGCGGAACCTATCATCCCACTTACCTGTGAACAACCAGCTGACTGGTGCCAGATTAGGGATGATGGTCAGTCCATAGTGCAGTGGGTAGCAAATAGCAACATAGTAATCATAGGGCATCACCACTAGGAAAGTCAAATTTGTAGATATAAAAAAGACCAAACCACATGCTGAAATAGAACCACCAGCTCCCTGTGTGCACATATATGGAGTGATGGTGAGCCTATAGTACAGAAAATGGCAAATAGCAACATAGTGACCATAGTAAATCACCACAAGGAAAGCAAGTTCTGTGGATATAAGAAGATAAACAGAAAAATCTGTGCAGCACATGATGGGAGAGAAATCAATTTACTTCCTTTCAGAAAATTCACAATCTATTTGCGAATAGTAACTGAAATCCAGCAAAGGTCTATGAGGGATAAATTGCCTATAAAGAAATATACTGATGAGAGTAGATGTAGGTCTGTCACAGTGACATAAGCATTTGGTAGATTCCCAATCAGGACTTCTGGATACACTGCTAAGAACATCAAAATTCCCAAGACTTGGGTCTCCTGGGAACTTGAGACATCCGTGAGCATGAATTCTGTGACAATGGTGAAATTGTTTATGTGTTTTAATATGTGACTATCTCCCAGTAATGCAAGAATATACTAACATCATCCTAAAAAGCAAATGGAGGCATCTCACCCTACAGCATGGCCTGTACCCATGACTTGGGTGTGTAATTTTCCTTTTTCTCATTTCTTAATAAACTATTTTCTCCCTTGCCTACCATATGGTATATCCCTAAGTTCCTTCATGCAACATAGCCAAGAAACTAGAAGCCCAGACCCAGAGCATTCTACTAAGAGTACCTATTCTACATATGGAAAAGCTGTGCTGGAATCATGGCATCTTGGAGATCAGGTCAGGTCCCACGGAGCACTCAATGATGCCTCCCCATAAGTGTACAGAATTAACTGGCTTTGAGGCACATTATACTTCCTCACCAAACTGAGGAGCTGAAGGCACCATTGACTTAAGATTGCTAGCACTCTTCACTGTATCTGATCCAGATGCAATTTAGAGAATGACTTGTCAATGGGCCCAGGAATCCTCTCCCCAGACAGTGCCAGGTTATCTGCAGTACTCCTTCTCTGTCCATTTGTATATTTACCTTGCATTTTATTTCAATATCTTTAAATGTAATTTTATATATGTTCTTAAATTTAAAAATGGAGACAATGTAAAGTATCTACAAATCAAATACACATTTTTTTTGTTTCAATGTATGTCTTCTAGCCAGAAATTTAATGTACAGGAAATGAACAAAGGAGAATGTATTGAAATCAAGCAATGCACTTATTTCTCTTTTCATTTTCTTTCCTAATTCTGTTAGTGTATATTAATTTCAACCTTCATAGTATAAGAGAATCTAGTGTATGAACAGAACTAAATAAAATCAAACATTCAAGAAATTTTCAGCTACTGGCCCATATTTATACTATTTCTATATTTTTAACTTTTTTATTACATATGAAATACAATATTCAATAATAAAGTTGATATTATTGATCTAAGGGGCAGGTTATCAGACCAAAGGAGACTTCCAGTTGTTCTTTCATTTGTTTTATCAAAAACATTCATTAGCTATTGATCTTTAGCTGTTCCTATACTCTGTCTCTTCATATTGCATCTCTTTCCTTATTCTGTACAATTTCTCAAGTATCTCTCTGCTTAAGTTACAATTTTTCTTCTCCTTCACAGTGTATCATGATGTTTAAAAGACTGGCATTACGTATAAAAATAATTCTGTGTTTTTTCCTACTCCTTAAACTCAGGAACATTTAGAATTTATTTCCTTCACTATTTTAAAATGTGGACAACAACATGAGTGGGAAACATATTTGTCATCAATTGTCAACAGATGAAACACAATAAAACACTAAAAAAATGTTTAATTTTCCTTGGCTGCTAAAGCAAATATGAGCAGTGGGTTGGCTTAAACAATAGAGACATTTTGGCTCATGGTTTTGAGGTCAGGAAGAAAACAAAAATCAAGGTATCCTGAAGTCAATGTCTGTCCCAGAAGACTATGGGTTTCTGATACTGGCTGCTGGCAATCCTTGGTCCTTAGTTTCTCTGTCCCATGGCAGTGCACATGGTGGTCTCTGCTGTATTCTCTCTTCCCTTCTATATTCCATTGATTGTTCAGCTTCTGGCTGCTTTTGAATTTCTCTATTTCTATCTGAATTTCATTCTGCTAACAAAAGACTCCAGTAATAGGATTAAAACCCATCCATACTTTAATTGAAATAAAATCTTGAAGAGATCTTATTAACAATGGGTCCACACACACAGGCATGGATGAAGTTTAAGAACATGTTTTCTGGGTTATATAGCTCCAGCACAGATATACACAGATCACAGGTATTTCTTGATATCCAGCAAATAAATATCAGAAATTGTCCAAATAAAAACTTCTCTGGATATCTTTATTTTAAAAAAATCTTTTAAGGACTAAAGTTGCTCAAGTTTACAGATATCCATGAAATTTCATCATAAATCCTTTTCCTTTACATATTTTTACCTATGCTTTAGTATCTAGATTAAGAATTATTTCATTCATGGTACTTGCATAAGTTCAAAATTGACACAAATTTTATATCTTATTTTTTCAGTCCTTTCACTCCAAACTATCGATAACAGAAATCTTAATATATCATTTTTAAAAATAAGATCATTATTAAGCAGATCATTACTTACCCTACATTATACTTTCAATTTTTCTGACTAGTATAGGGTACTTTGGAAGAACACATCTCTCTGAAGTATAAATTGGCATGATAGATGCTGCAAACTTGTGAAAAGTGGGAATTATAATTCAGAATGTATCAAAATGAATAGAAGAACAAGGGAGATTTGTCCTATTGAGATGAGTGAGAGGAAAAATGATGGCCAGCCATCTAATAAAGCCATAATATTTTAGTGTCATATAAATATATCACTCAAAAAAGAATAATGAAAAAAAAGAGAATACAAGTATACTACCTGAGGTTCCAGTTTCCATTCCCCCATGGAATGTTTTAACAATTAGCCAAGGCTGGCATATCCATTTTCCCCAAAACTCTGGAAAGAAATTAGTGTTGCATTAATGGGGGAGTTTGGAATCAAGAAAATGCTACTTAAAGCTAGTAAGAGAAACTTATGATGCACTTAGAGTCCCCTCCTGTAATCCTTACCAGGTACATTGTGGAGTGGTCTGTGCTCCTGCAAGTCTATGACTCAGTTCCATATGGAACATAGTAAGCCCTACACACATATAGGAATATCTACATGTCATTGCCAATCTATCCATTGGCCATCTGAAGGATTGGACCATATCACTGTGGCTCAGACCCAGAACTTGCTCTCTGGTTAAATGCAACTGGAGACAGTTAATGTCCTCTAAGAAATATATAATTAAATCATAGTGGTCTAAGGCAAAGGATTGTGGATTTAAAGACGTAAATCAAGCACTGTGGTAGGAAGATGGAATCTAATTCATAGAGAGAAGAGGGGACATTCTGATTACATAAACAGGGGAAATCCTAAGGCTATGAAATTGGTCCTAAGACAACCTAAGGTTAGGAACACAGTTCTAAGACCAGGAGCGCAAGATCAGGACAAGATTTAGGATCAGAAAAGATCCAGAGGGCCCTGTAATTTCTCTTCAGTCTGATCTGCTTGGAAGGACATAGAGCACCAGCTAGCACAGAGCAAATTTTCAAAGACTGTAAAAGGTGATATTTGCATTTTCTTGTTTCCTTGTTTTGTTCACACCTGGTACTTGAGGAAATTTTTGTCATATAACTAGCTGGATAAAAATTTAAGTAACGAAAATCTTAGAGACTAAATACCATAGTTAAAATATTAACTTATGAAAATATGCAATATGTAACACAAGACTACAAGCCAAACAATGAATAGGAAATGATGACTCATCCAAAAGGAACAAGATTATACATCAGAAGCCATCAACAAAGAAATACTCATTTTGCACGTACCAGCCAAAAGCTTTGGGGGAAAAAAATCTTCAATATACTCAAAGAGATCAAAGAAAACAGGAAGAAACTACAAAAGGATTTCAGGAAAATGATGAATGAGCTCTATGAGTATCTTAATAAAGAAATATAAGTGATTTCAAGGAACTACAGAGAAATTCATAAATCCACAATAACTGAAAAAATAAGATACTTAGAAAATTTCACAACAGATTAGAGCTGGCAGAAGAATCAGTGCACTTGAAGACAAGACAATTGAAATATTCCAATGTGAGAAGCTGAAATAAAAAAGAATGAAAATGTGAACTGAGTCTAAAAGACCTGTGAAACTACTTCAAGTGTATTGTATCAGGATGCACATTATGAAGTTCCCAGAAAGGGAAGACATAGTGAAAGGAGTCAAGTGACTATTCAGAGAAATAATGATGAAAATGTCCCCAATTTCATGAAAGACATGAATATTCAAAACTCTAATGAACTCCAAACAGGATAAACTGAATAGAAATATGCAAAGACACAGTTCAGTCAAACAATTGAATGTGAAGGACAAGGGGAGAGTTCTGAAAGCTGCAAGAGAAAAGCAATATATCATGTTCAGGTAAGTCCTAATATGACCAAATGTCTGTTTGTCTTCAGAAATTATGGAAGTAAAGAAGCAGTGGGATGACACACTTAAAGTGCCAGAAGAAGTCAATTGCCAAACAAAAATATAATATATGGTGATATAGGCTTATGAAAATGGGGGAGAGTTTAAGAAATTCTAGATTAAAAATAATCTGAGGGAGTTCATATCACTAGACATCCTCTGCAAGAAATGCTAACTGGAATTCTTTAGACTGAAAGAAAAGTATACAAGAAGTGTATTTGAGACACATAAAGGAAATCATGAGATAATTATAAACTCCAGTATTATATTTTTTGCCTGAGTAACTCCATGTTTTCCTTTTAATATTTAATTAAACTCACATGTAAAAAGGTTTTGATAAATCTAAGGTTTTCAGCACATGATGTATAAAGATTTCATTTGAAACAAGTGCAACAAAATACTTGGGGGGAGAGAGAAGTACAGAAATAGTGTTTTTAAGTGCTATTGAATTTAAGCAGGTATCAAATGAAAGGTGATTGTTATAGATTTAAGATATTATATTTAAGCTCCATTATAGCCACAAAGATATATCTGAAAAATTATTTGCAGAAGGAAATGAGAAGGAACTCAAAATATCACAATATACAAATGTCAAATAAAATGAGAGTACAAATTAAAAGAAGAATTGGGGAACAAAAAATGGTATAAAAGTTGCAGAATGAATTCCTGCATTATCAGTACATTACATTACTTTAACTATAAAAGGTTTAAATTCTCCAGTTGAAAGGCAAAGATAGGCAAAATGGATAAAAAAGCTTGGCACAGGGATATGCTGTTTAAAAGAATTATCTTAAATTTGAGACACAAGTAGGTTGAAAATGAAAGGATGGAAAACTATTTCATGTAAATTGTTATCAAGAGATAGCTTCAGTAGCTATACTAATGTCAAATTAAAAAGACTTTAAGTCAAAAATTGTTATAAGGGACAAAGAAGAAAAGTATATTCTGATGAAATATCAATTCAACAAGAGGATCTAACAATTATTAATATATATGCACTAATAGAAGATGCTCATAATAATATATTAAAGCAAATGTAGAGATATGTGAAGGGAATAATAGATGGTTCTACATTAATAATAGCATACTTCAATACACTGCTTTCAATAATGGATAGAACATGTAGACAAAATCAATCATTATATAGAATACTTGAAATATACTATAAAACAACCAGACCTAACAGTAATATGTAGACTATTTCACCCCAGAACAGTGAATACGAATTCTTCTCTAATGCACAAGGATCATCGTCTAGGATAGACTATATGTTACGTCACAAAACAAGTCTCAATAAGATTAAAAACATTGAAACAATGAAATATCTTCTGGTAAAAGAGTGAAATTAAGTAAGACATCAATTACAGAGGAAAAACTGGAAAGTTCAGAAATATGTAGATATTAAGCAAAATACACTCTGTTGTCCCAGCTTATTCTGATCTCAGAGCTGTAGGCTGGCACAAGGCTTGTCTTTCTTCCCAGGGCCATGTTTCTAGTTCACTCTCTCCCCCTGCATATCTGTTCCTCTGTTGTTTACTGCCACATGAAAGTTTGTTTTATCCCTACCAAGACTGAACACTCACAGACATGGCCTGCCATCTTGTGTCAACTCTTGGTAACAGACTTTGGGTGAGAAAGTACCTCTTATGGTACCTTGAGTTGGACTCTTTAAGCCATGGTAACTGTAAGCTTCTACTCTAAATAAATGCCCTTTATAAAAGCCAACAGAGTTCTGGTGCTTTGCATCAGCACCCTTTTGGCTGACTAATACAGAATATGGTACCAAGGAGTAGGGAAGTGATTTTGCAAGTACCAAAATGCTGGGATAACTTTATAAATGGATAAGGGATACTTTTTGGAGGAATTTTGAGATGTTTGATGGATTGCGTTCAGAGACTGTTGGTAGTATTATGGAGCCTAAAGTTATTTTTGATAAGGTCTTAGAATGAAATAATTGTGAGATGTTTGATAGAAAAAAACTAGAGTGTTTTGAAGAGAATCTTGGTACAAATATGGATGCTAAAGAGACTTTTTTATGAGAACGTAGAATTTGAAGGAAAGGTGATCCGTATTTTAAAGTTGTAGAGAACTTAGCAAGATTGACTCCTGATGTTTTATGTAAGGCAGAATTTTAAAATGGCAAGCTGGAGAACTTTCCAAAGTAAACTTGGAGAATGTGGCTTGGCTTCTCCTTGCAGGTTACAGTAAAATGCTAGATGAGAAAGAAAAAGCTGAGAGCTGAATGGTTGGGTACAAAGAAACCAGAAACTGATTCCAGACATTCTAAGCATCTGGAAATCAAGCTCCCAGATGATACTGTCCCATTTGAGGACTTAACTAAACTCAGAAATTATAAATCAGGATTGAAAATGCAGTTACCTAGGAAAGACTTGTGAAAAATCTTAATGTCTGATGGCTTGGATCCCTGCTTCTTGCATGCTAAACCAACAAGCTTTTTGTGAGAACTGTATGAACAAAACCACTGTCAGCCTGTACTAAAAGGAACATGGAAGGAAGAGATGGAAGGGAAAACAGCTTTAAGAGAAAAATCATGGAAGCTGAGATCTGGAATGAAGACTTTTCCTTGGACCAAGAAAGGAACCCTACCCATGTACAGAGAGGGTGAATTTGTCCTGGCAGTTGAAGAAAGTGGGTGTCCCAGACCAATGTTTGGGGAGAATTTTGCCATCCCAGGCTACAGAGAGGGTGAAGCACATTCCCCAAGGATTGGGGAGGGTAAATTCTCCCTCCCATAGGTCTTAGAGACATGGGCCTTCCCCCTATAGACTAAGGAAGGCCCAGGTTGCCAACTCATTGCATGAGAGCTTTGGGCCTGTAGGCCAGAGATTAGGGAGTCTAGTGCTGTCACCTGACTGTACTAAGGGGCCTGAGACTCCACCCCAAAGATCGGGTGAAGTGTGGCCATCACCCCAACACATTTGGAGGGGGAGATCTGGAGCTAGGTCACCACCCAGATGCTTGATGAGGGTGGAACCAAGAAAATGGTCAGTGGGCAAGGCTTTTGGAAAGGGTGGGTCCTCATGAGTTCCCAGGGAGAAGAAACCATCATCTTAAGAATGACTCTCAGAATTTGAAATCTAATGAAATATGCCCTGCAAGTTTACAGAATTGTATGGGACCCATGACTCATATTTCCCTACTACTTTCTCCTTATGGTAATGCAAATGTTTATCCTTTGTGTGTCACTTCATATATTGGGAGCAGATAAATGGTTTTGTAAGTTTTGTAACTTTCAGAGGTCTACAGCCATATGGAACTTTGCCCCAAAACAAACTGTAATTCTATAAACTGATTGTAATATGATTTTGTACTTGGCATTGTTACTGATTTAAGGTTTTTTTTTTAATATTTTAATGTCTTTTTGGAATTTAGAGGGTGGAGTGTGGCAGTTTGGTATTGTTTATGAATTACAAAAATAGGTATTGGATTGTGTTTGTAAACTGGTCTGTTCGTCTCAGTATATTACATTGTAATAGATTCAGAGGTTTCACATTTACTTTATTAAATCAAGATTAGAGCTTTTATTTGACCACATCATTAGAGTGACTCAGTTTGTGTCCCCACGCCCTTGGTGGAGGTAAAACAGACTCTCACAGGGAAGTGAACACAGAGAAGCAGATACATGGGAAGAGAGAGTGCTTCATAGACATGGCCCCAGGAAGAGTGATGAGCCTTATGCCAGCCTACAGCTGAGATCAGAAGAAGCTGGGAAGATGGAACCTTAAGAGAAAGGAGGAATGCTGATCACTTGCAGACATCACCCACTATCTTGTGCAAACATGTGGCAACAGACTTTGGGTGAGAAAGTGCCTCTTATGGTACCTTGCATTGGATGCTTTATGGTCTGGTAACTGTAAGCTTTTACCCCAATTAAACACACTTTATAAAAGTTAACAGTTCCCGTACTTTGCATCAGCTGCCCTTTGGCTGATTCATACAGTTACAATGAACAACTTTATGCCAAAAAATTAAATAATCCAGATGAAATTGTCAAATTCCAAGATACAGACACACAAACTACCCACCTGGACTCAGGAGGAAATAATTCTTATTAAACCAATAAGAAGAAATTACATGAAATAATTAATAAAAGTTTTCTAAAAAAGAAAAGCCCAGGACACAATGGCTTCACTTGTGACTTTTAACAATCATTAAAAGAATACTCATTACACTCCTCTAATAAACTGAAAAAGGAAACACCTTATAACTCATTCCCTGAGACAATCATCACCTAATGACAAAGCCAGAATAAGATTTGTATGAAAAGAAAATTACAAACCTATATTCCTTAATAATACAGAAAGAAAAATCTTCAACAAAACACCAGTAAAATGAATCCAACATTACATTGAAATAATTATGCACCATGATCAAATGATGTTTTCTATGGAATGCATGAGTTGTTGGCATAAGAAAATCATTAATAAAACAAAGGATAGAAAAATCACATGATCACCTCAACTGATGTAGTACAAGTATTTGGCAAAATCCAGCACCTATTCTTTTTTTATTAGGGAAATTGTGAGTTTACAAAACAATCATGCATATCATATAGGATTCCAATTCATTGCCCCACCAACAACAACTTACATTGTTGTGACACATTTGCTACAAATGATGAAATAACATTATCATACTATTAGTGCTTTTCATAGTCCATAGTTTATATTCTGTGTATTTTTCTTACAAACCATACTAATATTAACAACATATAGTTGTTATAGTTCTGAGAAAATGTTTTCATATTTGTAGTATTAACCACAATCAGCCAACATGGGGTTCACTATGCTCTACAGTCTCCTGCCTTGTGCAATTCATCCAAAGTGAACACTCAGTGGCACTCAGTTTTATTACAGAGCTGTGTCCATTTCAGAACATTTTCATTACCCCAAAAGGAAGAATTTCATACTCCCTTATCACCACCCATTGTTGACCTTTAGCATTGATATAGTATGTTCTTTGCCTTTGCAGCTTAAATATTAGAATATCTGTTAAGTACAGTTCTATAAGTAAAATATTCTTCCAAAGAATCACCATCATCTTAACACCCTGTAAAAGAGGAACATTCTTGTGTTTGTACTATTAAACACAGTCCTCATCCACCACTGAAATCACTGTTATATGTTCCCTAGATTGTCCCCTAGCTGTCTTTCATGTGATGCTAACCCCCCTAGACTATGCCTTTCAGCCACAATAATAGATATAAATTGGCAGTGTTAGTTATAGTCATTATAATGTGTTATGGTCAACTCTACCCATTTACTCTATGTTTAAATTCCTCATCACATTTATTCATATTAGTGAAACCATGTATTTGGCCTTTTGTGTCTGGCTTATTTCACTCAAAATAATGTCCTCAAGGTTCATCTGTGTTACCATATGAATCAAAATTTGATTTCTTCTTCCATTATATGTATATACCATATTTTGTTTCTCCATTCATTGGTTGATAGACACTTGGATTGTTTCCATCTTTTTGTAATTGTGAATAATGCTGCTATGAAGAGCAGAGTGCAAATGTCTGTTCACACACTTGTGTTCAGTTCTTCTGAATATATTCATCAAGATTGCCAGTTCATATGGTTGTTCTATATTTAGCTTCTGGGGGAACCACCAAATTTTCTTCAACAAAGGCTACATCATTTACATTCCAACCAGCAGTGAAGGAGTGTTTCTATTTCTCTGTGCCCTCTCCAGCAATTGTAGTTTTCTAATTCTTAAATTGTCATTCCATTAGGCATGAAATGATATCTCATAGTTTTTATCTGTGTTTCCCTAATAGCTAGTGATTTTGAGCATCTTTTTATGTGCTTTTTAGCCATTTGTATTTCTTCTT
>JAQZBX010092278.1:0-12314 GCA_029593785.1 Cabassous unicinctus
TATTAATATATATACATACATATAAATAGATAAATTCCTATTAGAAAATCTGCTCTGTCAAGGGATAAGGCACTTCTTAATAAAATGAAGAAAAGTGGGACATTAAAAATGTTAAAAGTCATTAATTAAACAATCACAGAAATAAATCTCTTTCCTTCTCTCCTTCCATCCCTCTTTCCCTCTCTCCCTCCATCTTCCCCTCTCATCTACTCCACTCCATTCCTCTCCTTTCTCTCTCCCTTCCTCTCCTCACCTCTCTCTTCCTTGCCCCTCTCCTCCTCTCCCCTCCCTCCATCCCTCTTTCCCTCTCTCCCTTCCATCTTCTCCCACATAGCTCCTCTCATCATCTCCTTTTTCTCTCCTTCCCCTCTCCTTTCCCTTCCTCTCCTTTCTCCCTCTCCTCCCCTCTTGCCATATCCCCTCCCCTCTTTTCTCCACCTCCTCACTCCTCTTTTCTCTCCCCCTCCTCTCCCCCTGCCCTGCTGTGGGAGGTTGGACCTCTGACTGCCTGGCTAATAACCACAAGGAGCCTCCCTGAGTCTGCACCCCCCACTCTCCCAGCCGTTTCCATGGACACAGGCTCAACACAAACACAGGGATGCCGTGGTTCACCCTGCCAGCCCAGGACCCCCCACCTTTAGGCCTCTGGAGCACAGGGTTGGGTGGGCAGATGAGGTCATTGCCAGGGGCCCCTGCAGGTCTGGGGGTGGGAGGTACTGTTTGTTTGGTCTTGTTTCCCTGGCAACTTCCCAGACCCCTCTTCCAATCCATGGAAAAGCCCCTCCATCAATGCGGGAAATGAAGCTGTCCAGTCAGGCCTGACTTCCCCAAAGCCCCTGTCTCCACCCGTATCCCACCCCACCCCACCTGGCCTGGCCAGGATTGGGGAAGATGGGCTTCATCTTGGCCAGCTGGGACAGGAGATCTCAACCCTGAATCTTTGGCCCAGTAGCTTCCAGGAGTGAGCCAGGACCATCAGCCCCACCTCCCAAGGTGCAGCTGGGGAAACTGAGGCCAGGAGCCAGGTAAGACCCAGGACTCTCCTCCATCAGTGAGAGGAACCCTGGAGGCCACTATCACTCCAGGACCCTAGGCAGTGTGGCCCCAGACAGCACTCAGAGGCTGGCCAGGGCTCCGGAATGGCCATCCTTCCTGGGGCATCACCTGATGCCTCAGTCCCCAGGGGAATCGTGACCCTAGGAGCCATGATCCCCAGAGGATCAGCTCTGCCTGGCCTCTGCTCCCTTCTGGAGTCAGTCTCCTGGTCACGAAAGGCACAATTGGCCAAGGTAATCCTGAGGCAGAAGAGTGTGGAGGTGGCCAGAAGGACACCTGGTGGCCTGAGCTGTCTGCCAGAAGGCTTCCCGGAAGAAGCATGGTGGCCAGGGCGAGGGTGGGGCTGCAGGTATGGGGGCTGCTGAGAAAAGGGGGTCAGGACAGCTGGCAGAAGGAGGAGACTGAGAAGCAGGTCAGCAGAGGCAAGGCAGCTGCAGGGCAGCGTGGCGTCTAGCTCCTCCAGCTCCAGGTCCTTGTCACCATCCCAGGTGCCCACCAGCTGTGACCCTAACATGCTCCTGCACACAGGCCATGGCTGCTGTCACCTCCCTGCCATCGCCATCCATGCAGCACAGCAGGGAGCCCCTCCCAGGGAACCCCATACAGGGCTGTTGTCCCATCTCTCCTGCCCTCCAAGGCCCCCCCACATAGGGCTGTTGTCCCATCCCTTCTTGTCCACCCAGCCCCCTCCCCATACAAGGCCGTTGTCCCATCCCTTCCTGTCCTCCCAAGACTCCTATATGTTCTCATCCCCTCCTGAGGCCTTGGAAGCAGCAAGGACCCCACAGGTAGGGTCTCAGCATCAGGTTCAGTCTGCAGGGGCAGAGAGGAGCCACGTGGCACAGCCATGCAGAGCCAAGCATGTGTGTGGGCATGTGGCTCAAGGCCTGGGACAGCCCCAAGATCCCCAGGAGCAGGGGGATGGTCCTCTGGCTGTCCAAGTTCCCTTAGCAGGTCAGGCTGGCCTGGGACCGAGCTGACCCCCTCTAGGCCTTCCCGGCTCCTCTCCTGGCCCCCTTCCCCCTCCTAGCTGCCTGGTTCACTCTAGGTCAAGTTCACTGAGCAGCTGCTGTGGACCCAGAAGGAACCCCACAGGCACACGCAGCCCCCAGGGCAGCCAGGCCAGGGTCCCGCGGGGAGCAGGGCAAGGGGGGCCCAGCGGCCCATGTGGACACCACCTCACTTTTTCCGTCTCTGAAGTCAGCCTGTAAGGCAAGGCAGGATACAGCCCAAATACCTTCCCGCCTGTGCCAGCCCCTGAGACATTACCTAACCGCGCCTTCTTACCTAATCCCCCAGCCATCTCCCCAGGCTGTCGTAGGGAGCATGCCACACAGCCAGACACCTGCCCCCTCCCCACAGGGTCAGAGGAGTTCCCTGGGCCCAGACCACCCACCTCCGGCCCCCAACCCACCTCTGGCCACCTGCGTGTCCCACGCCTGTCCCCCACCTGTCTTGCAGGCTATTCTGCTGAAAGCATCTCTGAATGGCCTCCAGCTTGAGCCCTAAGCCCTGTGGTCCACTCTTCCCCTGCTGCCCTCCTCACCCCCAGGTGATGCCCCATCCCTTGGGGATTTCCCAGGTGCTTCTCAACTGCCCTGGCGGGCAAGCAAGCATCTTGCAACTCCTGTAGGTATCTCCCAGGTGTGGCCCAGGTAGGTCCTGGCCAGTGGGAGCTTGTAAGTTGGAGGAGGCTCCAGGGAGGCCTGAGGGTAGGGGAGTCAACCACTGTCACAGAGCCAAGTCGGGTGGCAAGCAAGGTAAGCAGCAGGCTGCACATGCCACATGTCTGCACGTCCACAT
Source organism: Cabassous unicinctus (assembly GCA_029593785.1). Classification (NCBI taxonomy): domain Eukaryota; kingdom Metazoa; phylum Chordata; class Mammalia; order Cingulata; family Chlamyphoridae; genus Cabassous; species Cabassous unicinctus. The sequence goes on from JAQZBX010092278.1 coordinate 2,860, forward strand.
ACGTCTGCACATCCACACACACCTACACATGCACACCCACCTGCACATGCACACCCACACCTGCACACGCACACATGCCTGGACACACTCACACACACCCTCACATCCATGCATGTCCACACATGCACACGCCTGCACGTGTATACACACACGGCACACATCTGCATATGTCTGCATGTCTGCATGCCCACATATGCCTGCACATGCCACACATACACACCCACCTGCAAACACACCCACATGCACACCAATCTGCACAAACCCACACATAATGCACTTGCACACTCACCCACACATGCACCCACCCACACGTATGCACCCACCCACAGACCCACACGTTTATACATGCACACACCCACATACACCTGTGTGTGTCTATACACACCCACATATACCTGTACATGCACACACACCCACACATGTCTGCACAAGCCCACACCCACACACACCTGCATGCACACACACCTGCACACATCTGCACACACCTACAGACCTGCAAACGTACACATACATGAGCACACCGGCACAGGCTGATACACATCTTCACATCCACACCCACCCAAAAATGCACATTTGCTTGCACACACCCACACATGTCTGCACACTTTCACATTCTCACACACACACCTGCACATGTCTACACACTAGCACACATCCACACATCTGCACATATCTGCATGCCTTCACCTGCACATGCAGCACATGCACAACCATCTGCACACATACAGAGCCACAAATGCCCAGACACACCCACATACACACCTACCTGCACACACTCACACACACACTTGCACACTCACCCACACACACATGTGCACCCACCAGTCACACACACCCTCCAAATATGTCTAGATGTGCACACACCCACACACACCTGTGCATGTCTACACACATGCCTGCACGTGCCCCCCCACACCCTCACACACACACACCCATATGCACACATGACCAGACATACCCACATATGTCCACATGCCCACACAGACCTGTACACACCTGCTTACATACACGCACACACATCCACAGACATGCACATGTACACATTTGCATGTGTACACACTCCACACACCTGAACACACACACCATCACATCCACACATGCCTACACACATGCACATCCACCAACAAATACACACTTGCCTGCACACACCCACATGCATACCTACCTGCACACACCTGCACATGCATATGCCCACTACTTGCCCATACATGTGCACCACACACACATACCTGCATGTCTGCACACACACCTGTACGTGCACACACACATGCCTGAACATGCCCACACACACCTGCACACAGCCACACATGGTGCACATGCACATTTGCTCACATACTCGTGCACCCATGCATGCACACACGTGCACACACACCTGCACATGCCTGTACAGACCTGAACTCATTCACACATACCTTCACATGCCTCCACACACCCACACACATTTGCACATGCATACATGCACACACACCTGCACTTGCCTGCGTACCTACACTCACCCCCACGTACACACATGCAGCACAGACACACAGATCCAGCCACACGCCAAGGATGGCCGATTCAGATGGTGACATTGGCCAGCACAGTGGGCTCCAGTGCCAAGGGGGGTGACCTGGTGTCCAGGGGCGCTGGCACATTCCTAGGCGGTAGAGGGCAGGCCCCAGCTGGAGGCTGTAGACCACTGCCTGGCTGCTCTGCAGTCTCCTCTCCGTCCGCCCTCAGCCTGCACCAGGGTTGGCTTCAGCTACAGTTTCGGCCACCATCACCCAGGAAGAATGGCCCCATTCAGGCTGCTCTGCTCCCTGATCATGCCTCGGACAGAGGCTTGAGCCCCTCCCGCAGGGCCTGGAGTCTGTGTCTGTCCCATGAGCAGATACTCTAAGCCTGGCTGGGATTGGGAAGGTGGGCAGCCCTATGCTGGCCCCCGTGTCCCCAAATGGGAACAGTGAGGAGTGGCACTGCAGCCTGTGCCACACCAGGAGCCCATGTAGGTGGTGTGTGCCTGCTTCCCTGTCCCAGAAACCCTGGTCCCCATGGTGGGGGGCTCATGGTGCCACGCTGAGCCACCAAGTCTTCACAAGGAGCCTCACGGAGCCTGCACCCGCAGCCGGATTAGCCTCAGTCCTGGAGAACACAAGAAATGGAGGGGGTGGGTGTCCTGGCATCCAGAGGTCCCCCTCTCGCCTATCCTTATTAGAGTTGACCGTGCGGCCAGAAAGGGGATTGAAACAGGTGCTGGGCCCTTTTCGCCTGAGTGCTGGGATTAGGCAGATAATCCCACGTTCTCTGGCAGGCAGCTCCCCTGCCCCAGTACCGGGGAGGGGGTAGACCTGGGGGGTCCTGAGGGCAGAGATGTGCTGGGTAGGGTGGCAGCAAGGCATCCTCCCAGGGCTGTAGGGCAGCACAGGGTGGGCCAGGGCAGAGGAAAGCAGGGACAGTGGAGTGCTGGGAGGAAGGGCGTGTTGTGCCCTGAGGACCCCAGACTCGAAGAGCAGCTGGATGGAGTCATATGGGAGGAGGGGAGGAAGGCAGCACTGTCAGGAAGAGTGGCTTCCTGGCTTCCTGGAAGGGGCTGCAGGCCCAGAGTGAGGGAGGTGGAGGCTGGGGGCCGGGCATCTCCAATGGGGACCAGGACTGGACAGAACTCCCTTCCCTGTGGCCACATCCTTCCCCACTCCCAAAGAAACAGGAGGGGGTGGTGGTGGGGGCAGGGTGAGAATATGGGGGCACCCTATCGCTGGCCAGGCGGAGGGCTAACCTCCCACCCCAAGCACCCACCTGCCTGGGGCACAGGCAGGGGATGACAAGCCTGGGGAGATGGGGCTGCAACTCCTGCAGTATAAGGCGAGCACCTCGAGGTGCCATTGGGAGAATTTCCCAGAAACAAGAAACACCAACAATTCTGGTATCTGGGCCTGACAGGAGGGAGTGGGGCGGGCCAGGACAGTGAGCGGGGCCGTGTCCTGCCCCAAACCCTGGTATAGCCAATGGAGCCCAGAGCACACACACCTCCTCCCTCCCGCGGCCTAAGCCTGCCAGCCCCTCTTCCCCAGTCTTGGGCCCTGTACTGCATTGAATGGCAGCCCCCCCTCCAAACAGTCACATCCATCCAGAACCTCAGAAGGTAACCTTCTTTGGAAATAAGGGGTTTGCAGGTATGATCAAGGATTTCGAGATGTTATGGATTCTGGATCAGGGTTAGCCCTAAATCCAACCACCAGTGTCCTTATAAGACAGAGGAGTTCACATAGGGTGAAGAAAGCTGTGTGAAGCCAGATGTGATCTGGCCAGAAGCCAAGGGACACCCGGAGCCACCAGCAGCTGGGAGAGCCAAGGAGGAACCCTCCCCTAGAGCCCTGGGACACCTTGATTTCAGACTGTTGGCCTGCAGATGGGAGAGAACACATTTCTGTGGCCTGAAGCCACCGTTTGTGGGAATTTGTTACGGGAACCCCAGGAAACTCGGGGACTAAGAGAGCCTCTGCCCCGTCTCCACTCTGCCTGCCTCTGAGGGAAGGGTGGGACGGGCCCCTGGACCCTTGTTCGAGGCTCCTGGTGGAAAGGAAGTCCTGAGGCTCACACAGATATCCTGAGAACAAGGTCTGAAGCTGTGCAGGGGACAGAGGGCCACACTGGGCAGGGCTAGGTGTGAAAGCAGGAAATAGCTTCATGCCGGCTCTGCAAGGGGACTCACCAGGCAGACACAGCTCCCCCTGTGACTGGCAAAGGAACTTGGACAAGTCCTGGGATTCCAGGCCGCAGGTTCTTCATCTGTGAATGGGGGTAGTGAGGGGGTGATGCCACAGAAGGTTCCAGCAGCCATGCTGGTGCCTGGCCAGCTGGCCAGCGGGAAAACTCCCTCTGCTCCCTCGCCTCTCCCCTCTCCCCACAGCCACCCCCAGGCCCCTCAGTACCCCCGCAAAGGCAGACGAGAAGGGCTATAATTTAAAATACATTTATTTTACTGTTTCCATCTCGTTTCTGGTTTTGTTATACAAAGGTGTTAAATAATTTAAATACATTCTCCGCAGTCACTCAGGTACACACCTACTCGCTATACAGATGAGGTAGAGAAATTAACAGGCTCGCACAAGACTCGGAACACAAAAGACAAGAAGTTTTCATGTGTGGACGTCCCTCCTTGTCGGCCCCCCAACCTTGAACCTGGCCAGAACGGCACCTGGAGTCCACACCCCTGTGCAGCCGGAGAGCAGGGCTGGGCTGGGTGAGTCGCAGACCCTAGGCCAGCTGCCCACTTTGCCAGGCAGCTGGGATGCAGGATGCTGGGAGAACCATGGCCAGGGCGAGAGTGCCAGCCCCCTCACGCCCCCACAATGCACTTTCTTCTAGAAATACTCTGTCACACCGAAGAGAAGCATGTTAAATAAGAGGCTCCAGCAGTTGGGAGTTGCTTCTTCATTTAGCCAGACACTCTGATATATATTTATATATAAACAAACCAACCAGCAAACGTTTTCAGTCTGCCTTGTTTGAAAAAAAAAACTTTTCTTAATATTTATGACATAGAGCTAAATGTGGTATTTGATTAAAAAAATATCCTGCCTCTGACTCGCTACCCTTCCACAGACCCAAAAGCGACCGTGCGCAGCCTTATTGGCAGCAGTGTGGGCGTCTGGGGAGGACCAAGGACATCCCTGCCGGGACTCTACAGCCAGGTCTGCTGAGGGCTCAGGGACAAATGCCAACATCCCTCAGCTGGCGGATCCTGGACCCCCACTTCCCGGGCACACACGGCTTCTTCTGGAGACGGCAGCCTGGGGCCCTCCCAGCAAGGCCAGCGCCTCCCTCCCGGCACACAACTGCTGCACGGGTACGCTTTCTGAACCACAGGGAAATAAAGTTTACTATTTATACCACCAAACAGGGGCAACATAAATAGATTTTCTTGTTAAAAAAAGAAATGGTCACCACCACCCTGCCCAGGTTCCCCAAGACCCTGGGACTCAGAGCAGCCCACTCGCTCAGTAGTTCCTGTGCCCAGCTGCCCACCCAGCTCAGCACCCATGGACCCCACCCAGTGCATGTGCATGCCTGACCCATGAGCCACTGGCCGCCTCTGTCAGGATGTGAGCAGGAGCCCAGGGCCTGGGACAACAGAGGTCCAGGCTGCTTCTCAGCTGTATTGGGGGAGGTGCCCAGAGGACAGGCTAACGGGCGGCAGCCATGACCCAGAGGCCGTTGACCACTCCAATGCAATGCACATGCACACACAAGCACATACATGCACACAAGCACAGGACACACATGCCCACATGTGCACTCACACACAGACACATGTACACGAGTGTGCCCATGTATGCGCTCGCCCACACAGCACACACCCACAAATACACTGCATGTACCACACATGTAGACACATACAAGCACACATACATGCCCATACACACATGTATACACATGCACACAAGCACAGGTACACGAGCATGCCCATTCATGCACACATACAAGTACACATGCATAGTGCATGTGTCACACACAGATGCATTCATTCCCATATACACGTGTACACATGTACACAAGCATGCCCATGCACACAAGCACACCCACTCACATACATGGTACACATCACATGCAGACACATGCATATGCACACAAGCATGCCCATGCATGCACTCACACACAAGTGCACACCTGCACTTACACACACACCCATGTGCACACACTTGCTCAAACTGAGCTGGGTCAGTGTAAGCCATCCTTTTTCCCTTCCCTGCATTCCGTTTGCCAAATCAACTCTCTCCCCACCTCATATGTCCCCACCTTGCAGCCCTGGCAGGACACAGCACACCGTAGCTTCCTCATGAAGGGATGCCTCCAAGGGGCTGGCCCTGGAGGAGAACTGGCCACCCTGGGCATCCCCAGCCTAGAAACTGTGTTGAGGGGGCCAAAGTGCAGGGCCTTCTGTCTACAGGCACATGGCAGGGAGCCAGGGGGAAGGCGGCTGAGGCCGGGGATGCAGCGTGCCGCTGCCTGCTTGGCATGGGGCCCTGGCTTCCAGAAGCCCTGGGGGCTTGTGGTCAGTTACAGCTTTGCTGTATTTCTTCAAAGAAAAAATAAAATAAAAAATACCATCTCTCTTGACTTAGTGGTTTCAAACGACAAAGCAGAGTCAGGCAAAGAGGGGAAGGAGGGAGGAGAGTGTGGGACCTTCCAGGCAGGCGCTCGGGAGCCCAAGACCAGACCGACTCATTTCCTACCCGAGAGGGAATAGCCGCCGGCCTGGGGAGACAGCAGGGGTGGGGAACATAATAATTATATTAATTAAATAATAATTTAAAAGTCAATGATATTCACTCCAAAGCGAAGTGCTTGACGTCGACGAAAGGGACGGCAGCGCAGGCCGTGTCCCCCGGGGCCCATCTAGTGGTTTCACACGCCAGAGACAGCGCTGGCATGGCAGTCGGCCTCGGGGGTGGCCGGGGAGGGTGCTCTGAGCCGCTGCTGCTCAGGAGGGAGCAGGGGGAGGTGGTAAGGGGCAGTCAGCAGAGTGTGGGTTCTCAGAAAGGGGCCATTTGAGGACGAGAGGGGCTTGGAGAGCCTCGGTCCAGCACCCTCGGGTCAGGCCCCAGCTTGCAAAGCCGAGTGGTCGCAGAGGCCGGAGCGGGGGTGCCGAGGAGGACAGGAGGCCGGAGCGGGCTCAGCCCTTGCAGGTGTAGACCTCCTCACGCTGCGTGCATTGCTTGCACTCCACGTAGCAGCACCAGCGCACCTGGCACTGGCAGGGCCGCGTGACAGCCCGGCTCTGTGTGTTGTGGCCCCGGCCGCAGCAGATGCTCTCACAGTTCTTCTCGCGGTGGCACTTGCGGCCAGCGGTGCCTGGTGAGAAGCGGCCAGCCAGGCAGAAGCTGGGAGAGTCGTCCAGGTGCACCAGCTCGGGTGTGCGGGGCAGCGGGTCCCCGCCGCCCGCCGCCGCCCGACCCCGCGGTGCGGTTATGTCGCCTGCCTCGCCTGCCGCCTCATTGGTGGTGCTGCCCACCTTGAGGGCTGTCTCGTACTTGTGCTTCAGGTGCTTTCCCACCTCATGGAAGGGCGCCAGCTGCCGCCAGCAGGTCCGCACCGTGCATGAGCCCGACACACCGTGGCACTTGCACGTGGTCTCCACTCCAGCCTTGATGACCTGTGGGGTGGGAGGAGTGGAGAAATGAACATGATGCCCAGGGGTACCCTGCAGACCTGCCCCATTGGCCCCCTCCTTGGAGGGACAAAGGACAGCCCCATGGCCATCCGCCTGGACCCAGGCACCACGATCGAAGTGAGCTGCGTGCAGATCCCCACGGCCATGGCAGGCCAAGCCCAGGCTCTCTGCTCACACACCTGGCCCCCTCCAGACCTCTACCTCCAGGGGCCTGGGGAGCAAAGGTTGGCCGCAGTCCCACCACCCAGCCTACGCTATGCAACAGATAGCTCTTTAGGCCAGCATGCTGAATGGGTGCAGACAAGCAGACGGCCTCAGCTAATGGACAGGACCGGTAACCTGTGAGGGGGCCATGTCCCCAAATATCAGGACTCAGCGTCTCTGGTGGGCCGGCAAAGTGAGCAGTGTGCTACTCCGTCTGCTAGGGGCTGGCCCCCTGCCTGCCCAGGACTCATGACAGTAAGAGGACCGAAAACATTGCAGGCCTGGCCCGGCTCACAGCGGGGAGCCTAGAACCAGAGAACGCAGGGGGCTCCTGCCATGTGATGAAAGTCATGCAGGGCCTGGAGGCTTCCAAGGCCACCCTAGAGGGAAGGAAGAGGGATTGGCTGAGTATCTGCTCTGAATCTGGGGGGGCTAGATGGGTCATTCCCCTCTCCAGATTTGGGATGCCATCGACAAAGCCCTGACCACATGCAGCTGGGGTCCCTGCAGGAGTCGCCCCCAAGTCCTGGAGGGACTTGGGTTGGGAGAATGGGTGAGGAGGGGGAGGGTAGGCTCCCGCCCCAGCTGGGCCCTGAGCTCCCATGCCAGCCCCAGGAGAGGCTGGCTCAAAGAGGGATTAAGAAATTTAGCAATCCTCCCACCAAGCAACAGAAGAGTCACATTTAATGACACTGCAGAGAAACCCGGACAAATTTAATTAAAATGTCAATTACCCAGCCTCCGTGGAACTAATTGAGTGCTTTTAATATTCTGACTTTTCATTAATAGCTGACAAAGGGGTGACATGTGGAGGGAGGGGGCCAGCACAAAAGGAAAGAGAGGCCCTCGCCTTAGGGATTTAATTTGCGCTCCAGGCTCCGCGCCCTGCCTCACCTCTGCCCCTGGGCCTCCTCCCAGATAGGGTTGAAGGAGGGACAAGCGGTTTGGGCAGAAAAAAGGGGAAATTGATTTTTTAATAAGTGGATGATTCAGAACTCCCGCTTCTCAATCAAAGAGGCACTCAGAGCAGGGCTGGCTCTAATTACCCCATCTCCCCGGGCAGGCTGCTCCAGTCGCAGCAAGAACTCAGAGGACTGGGCCGGCACTGGAGGAGGCCCTGCTAGGGCAGGTAGGGTGGAAGTGGAGAGGAGAAGGACGTGCCTTTGGCTCCTGCCTGGCTGGCAACCCCGGGCCTAGGCAGGCACTGTTTTGTCCTCCAAGTTTGTGCAGGGGCAAAGCAGAAGAGACGCTGGAGAGCCCTGTGGTGGCCGTGGGAGCCAGTCTCAAGCCCTGGCTGTGTCCCAAGTGCGGGGAAGACACCCTCCTTCCTGGGGCTAGTAGGCCCCGCAGTGGTGGGCCTGGTTGCTGAGCGGCTGCAGGTAGAACGAAGTACAGCCAGGTGAGGGCAAAGGATGGCCAGACCACCAGCCTGATGCCCCAGGAAGGCCCAGCTGGAAAGTCAAAAAGTTTCTTCTTCCTCCAAGCCGTTTTGAGTTGAGTCTGTGTCCCTCAAGCCAGCCAAGGGCTTGCCTGCGGAGTCAGAATCGGCCTACCCTGAGCGCACTTAGTGGGTTGTGCGTCTCCCCAGTCCTCTCCAGAACCCACTGCCCCAGGACCAACCCGGGCACAGCACATCCCCTCTCCACAGCCGTCCTCCTGGCTGGATGCAGCCAGAAGGGAGACCCTCCAGGATGGCCGTGAAGAGCTGGGGCAGTTGCTGGCGGACCTCAGACCTGCCAGCAGCCTCCAGTACCCATCCCTTGTGCAAGGGAGCCAGGTGACTTTGCAGGTGCCCTCTAGGGAGTGTGTATCGCCGGACCAGTAAGCTGGACAAAGTCCTGGGACTGTGGAAGGCCCCCAGCCCAGGCTTCTGTGTAAGGCCCATGTTCACCTCCCTGCATAAGGCCCACATCCACCTAAGGCCCATGTACACCTCTCTGAGGCCCGTGTCCACCTCTCTAAGTAGGCCTGCATCCACCTAAGGCTCATGTCCACCTCTCTAAGTAGGCCTGTGTCCACCTAAGTTAGGCTCGCGTCCACCTCTCTAAGTAGGTCCGCGTCCACCTCTCTAAGGCCCGTGTCCACCTCTCTAAGTAAA
>JAQZBX010092279.1:0-12291 GCA_029593785.1 Cabassous unicinctus
TTTATCTTATGAATGTTCCTTCTTTTTATATTAGAACAGATAACTTATTCTAAGTTTCAGAGGTCCAAAGCCTAAGGGGAATATTGCCCCAAGACAAACCACACCTATAACCAATTTAGAAGAGACTTTGTACTTAATATTGTTACTAAAATGATTTAACACGTTAGGATACTGTGATGGAAAGCATGTATTTTCCTTTAGGAAAGAACATGTCTTTCTGGGGTCCAGACCATAAAGTGTAATGTTTGGAAGCTGAGTAGACCCAGAAAATCATGTTGTTAAAGCTAATCTATTCCTGTGGGTGTCATCTATTGTAAATAGGGTCTTTTGACTAGGTTACTTCAGTTAAGGTTCTTTTGATGAGGTTACATCAGTAAAGCATTGCCCAGGGTGGTCTAAACCCTCTTGCTGGAGTCATTTATAAGAGAATGAAATACAGAGAGAAAGAGAGTAAATTTTGAAAGCCAAAAGCTGAAAGCAGCTAAACCCAGAAGATAAGGGAGAGACCAGCAGTTGCAACTGTGTGCCTTGCTGTATGACAGAAGAGTCCAAGACTACTGGCAGCTGGTCTTCAGAAAGAATGCATTGCTTGATGATGCCTTGATTTGAACATTTCATGTCATGAGAACTGTAAGCTTTTAAGGTAATAATTCCACATTGTAAAAGTCAACCCATTTCTGGCATTACCTTTGGCGACATTAGAAGAATTAAATGGTAAGACAAAAAGAAAAGAAAAGAAAAGAAAAGAAAAATGAATAAACATTTCCCCTCATATGCATATCAGATTTGGAAAAGTGATTTCATTAAATGAAAAATAGGAGAATTTTCAGAGGAAATCAGCCTTCAGCTATACCAAAACTTTCATTCTCTTAGCCATCAATTTCTTTCGCCCTGTCACTGCATATTCACAGTTATATAGACTTGGTCCCAAATGCACATAGTAAAGTCCAGTTACAAATATGTCCTTACCATACACAAAACTATACATTAAAATTTTGTACCAAAAATTAACTTATTATAATATCTTACATTTCAAAATAATAGTGATGACTACTTTTTGAGCAATTATTGAGTGCTCAGAGTCTTTTACATAATTTATTCATGACTATAATGGATATTTTGAAATGAGTATTATTGTTCTATTATGCAGATAAGCACACCAAGACTTCTAGATGTTAGAAACCAGCTCAAATATCCAGGAAGCAGAGAAGCAGGACAACTGAGGCTTCTGTAATGGAAAAAAAGAAGAGGTATTTTTAAGGTTAGTACATTTTACCAAGGCTTTGAAATTAGTTAAGTAAGTTATTTATGTTAATTTGAGTAAATGATGGATTCTAGAACTTTAGAATGAAGGATATCAGAACACAACGTCTGAATCATCTTCCACTTTGAAATAAAGGCTTATTTGGCCAGACTTAACTCATGTTAACTTATATTTATGCAGGCAAGGAAGTAGCTACTTATACCTATGACCATCTTCCCTCCACAAAAACACACACCAAGATCCTTATAAATATATTCAGGTACCTATCTGCAACACCAATCCCTAAATTCATATTTTTCTATTGAGGGTTGGTTTTTCTTCTTATCATTCTTCTTTGCCAGAATCCCCTTCCAATATCTTTTGTTGCATGTATTACATGGCTTTACTTCCAGAAATGAGATTACATTGTAATCTTTCAAAATAAAGGAAAGTGTCAAATTTACAGTGTCTAGAAAGTTTAAATGCATTCCTGAGGAAATAAACTTGGGGATAAGGATTAGGTTCCTTTCTAAATTTTGAATTCCCAGAATAGCCAAAGAATCATTAACAGGATGAGATTTTGGAGATTTTTGTTTTGTTTTCTTTTGTTTTGTTTTGTTTTGTTTTTTGAGGCAGCAGGCCCAGGTATTGATCTTGGGACCTCATATGTGGGAAGCTGGTGCTCAATCACTGAGCCAGATCAGCTCCCCAAAGTTGGCTTTTTCATTTGTTGGCTTTTTTTTTTTTCAGAGAGCATGGGGAACTGAACCCAGGACCTCCTATGTGGGAACAGGTGCTCAACCACTAAGCCACATCCACTCCCATCAAATATATGTATTTTTAATAACTGTATTGAATTTTCCATTCAAACACAAAAACAATGTACATAATTAATATATGCAAAGTGAATAGTTTTGACCTATATGTAGACATGTAAAACCATCATCACAATGAAGAAAATGAACAGATACATCATGTCCAATATTTCCTAAATCTCCATTTGGTAATTCCATTTTCCTGCTAATTTTAGCTTCCCATTTTTCCTTTCTGCTTAAACAAGTACCATACAATGAGTTGGTTTAACAGCAGGTACTTATTGGGTCAGTATTTCAGAGTCTAGAAGGTTTACTTTCTTTAGGGGATGGTATGTTTTGTCTGGTCATCAATCTTTGAAATTCCTTGGATATTCTATCATCAGTTAATACAGATGGCAGTATCTTCTTTCTATTCTGAGGTCCAATGACTTCAAGCTACTAACTTCTCTCTTGGCTTCTCTTTCTTTGTCCAAATTCCTTTGCTTATAAGGTTTTGATCCATATTGGATTTAGGCCCACTGTATTAAATTTGGGCACACTGTAACATCTTCAATGGTCCTCTTTACAAATGGGTTCATACCCACAGGACCAAGAGTTGGGACCTTAACATGCTTTTGTGGGGGATGTGATTCGATCCACAACACTACCTCTCCACAATTACCCAGGAAAACCTTGATCTCCAGTCTTGTATGTTGGATTAATTTTCATTATCTAGGGTTTTGGTAAATGGAATTGTGAGGATTTGGATTTTTTCACTCAAATTACATATTCTGAGATTCATTCATATCATACATATATTTATAATTCTTTCCTTTTTATGGCTGAAGAATATTCCAGTGTTTGAAAATTCTACAATTTTTTTCACCCAGTCACCAATGATGGAAATTTTGTTGTGTCTGACTTGGCTATTACAAATAAAGCTGCTTTAATAAATCATTTATGCACAAATCTTTATATGGACAAATCATTTCATCAACTTGGGTAAATACACAGCAGTGGAATGGCTGATCGTTGGGAAAATGTATATTTAATATTTTTAAGAAATTTCCAAAAGTTTTTCAAGATTGATTGTGCCATTTTGCATCTCCTACAGTAGTGCATGAAAGTGTTGTGGTGCTACATATTCAACAAAAATTGCTGTGATCAGTCTTTAATTTAGCCATTTGAGTGAGTATGTAGCAGTATCTTTGTGCTTTTTTAAAATATATTTTTTATTTTTTAAAGATAATTAGATTACATATATGTTATATAAAAAATAAGGGGGATTTGCATATGCCCCACTCCCTACACCTCCCACATTTTCCCACATTAACAGCATCATTCATTAGTATGTTTCATTAGTTACAGTTGATGAGCACATTTTGGAGCAATTGCCATTAAGAATGGTTTGTGGTGTACACCATAGTTTACACTCTCTCCCACCTAATTTTGTAGGTTATGAAAAGATATATAATGGGCTGTATCTGTCATTGCATTGTGACTCTAGTAACTTTGTGCTTTTATTTTGTGTTCATCTAATGTGACGTCTAACATCTTTTCCTGTACTTATTTTCAATGCATATATCTTAGTTGATAAAATATTTGTTCAAAACATTTTTTCACTTTTAATTGGGCTATCCTTTTTAATGGTATTTTGAGATACTAGTATATGTTCTGAAGAGAAATTCTTTAATAGTTATATGAGTTTCATATATTTTCTTCGTGAGTGCAACTTGTTATTCATTGTATTAACAATCTAATTCTTACTGCACAACTATTCATTTTAATAAATTTCAATTTATCATTTATGTTGTTGGTTAAGGATCACATTTTCCTATTATACCTAACAATTCTTTACAAGTGGAAAGGCATGGAGATTTTCCCCTGTATTTTACTTTATATATTTTATATTTTGTGTATGTATTTATGATCCATTTTGAATGAAATTTTGCATAAAGAGTAAGGTATAGATTGAAGTTCATGTTCTGTGCATATGGTGTGCTTGTGTGATATGAGTGTTCATAAGGTAGGCTAAGGTATTCTTTTAATAACATCTAGTATCATGGACTATAAATTTCTATGAAACCATGTATTAATGGGTAGAATTTCTTAAATTACACATTTATGACTGAAAATACTTCTTAAATATCCTGTAGTTGCACTAATAGCTGAGCAATTCAATTGATCAAACTCATCATATGTTCATTTGACATATTTTTTCCAACATTAGGCATTTGGTTTTAGCTTGGAAAATTAATGCTAGAAAGGACTGTTAACAAAAAGATAATTAACCTTAATTTTGTTCCAAAGCATTCTCTCTGATGTTGTAAGACTTTCTACAACCACTTTTCAAGATTACAAAAGACTCCCATATCACACACAAATATCTCATCATATACATAGTCACACACACACAAACACAAACATGTGCACAGAACGCCATCTTATTTTACTTAAAAAAAAAAATAAGTAATCCAGGAAAAAATAGCATATTAAATGAAGTCAAAGGGAACTATTAATAACTTAGCCAGAACTCATTGCCTTTGTAAGGCAATGATATAAGGAAACATGATTTTCCTTATATTCCAGAAATTTCTATTGCTCTAAGAGAAAAAAAACGATATTAGATTGACTTCAGGATTTGAGACATCAACAACGATTTTACTGGTACCAAGTATGAACATTACTGCCTCTATGCTACTTCCTAGTCATTACTCTGGCCTTAGGCTTGGAGCAGCTCAAGGAGAGATGCTCAATGTGACAGCCATGCAATTATTTGCTTGCAAAAAGGAAGGTGACTCATCAGGGAGAATTTTCTAGAGTAATGGAAATCAAAGAACAGAGCTGAGAAAGCATTATGTGATTTTTAAGATGTAGAGTAAATGCTAATTAGAAGATTAATAATACTTTGTTGCAGAGAATAAATAACTTAAAGGATGTCAATAAGGGACTGATTACTTACTGGAATTCATTTATCCCTGAGAGGCACTTGGGGATATTTTTTAAAGTTTCTAGCCTTTCAGATTCACTTATTTTGTTATTTATATATGCTTGTGAATGACATAAGTGAATGTTCCACATATGTGAGAAGTGTGAATGCAGGCAAATAAAAAGAGGAGCCAGCAGTGCATTCAATAAAGATTTTATTTAGATTTTATTTAGTCTTAGGCAAATTTCTAGACACAAGGGAGATTTAAAGAAAGTAAAGAAAGAAATAGCAGTTCACATTGTGGTTCAGTCAAATTAGGAAAATGTAGTTCATAAAAAATTAAAGGCCTGTTACATAAAATAGAGTAAAATTACATATGGGCAACAATGTAAATACAGGGGAACAAAGGAAGTACAGCCATATTTAGCTTTATTGCACTAAAATTTAATGTGTTTCACAGACAGTACATTTCTATTTATAAATTGAGGGTTTGTGGCAGCCCTGTATTGAGCAATTCAACTTTCAGTATAATTTTTCCAACAGCATGTCTCTGTGTTATATTTGGTTAATCTTTTAAATATTTCAAAACTTTTTTCGATTTTTCTTATATCTGTTATCATGGTCTGTGGTAAGTGATCTTTGTTATTGCAATTGTAATTGTTTTGGGGCAACACCAACACTGCACGCATACAAGATGCCAAATTAATTTGATAATAGTTGTGTCTTCTGACTGTTCTGCCAACTGCCATTCTCATCTCTATTCTTCTCTTCATGCATCCCTATTACCTGAGATGTAACAATATTGGAATCAAGCCCATTAACAATCCTAAAATGGCCTCTAAGTGTTCAAATGAAAGGAAGAGTTATAAGTTTCTCAATTTAAATCAAAAGCTGGAAATGATTAACTTTCCTGAGGAAGGCATGCCAAATGCCAAGATAGGCTGAAAGCTAGGCCTCTTATTCCAAACAGCCAAGTTGTGGATGCAAAGGGCAAAGATCTTGAAGGATATTGAAAGTTCTACTCTAGTGAACACAGGAATGTTAAGAGAGCCAAACTACCTTATTTCTGATATGGAAGAAGTTTTTGTGGTCTGAATATAATGTCAAAACAGCCACAACATTTCCTTAAGGCAAAGCTTAATACAGATCAGGGGCCTAACTCTCTTTATGAAGGCTGAGAGTGGTGAGGCATCTTCAGAAAAAATTTTGAAATCGATAGAGTTTGGTTCATGAGGTTAAGGAAAGACACCATGTCTGTAACATAAAAGTTCAAGGTGAAATAGCAAGCACTGATATACAAGCTGCACCAAGTTAACCAGAAGGGCAAGCTAACATAACTGAAGAAAATGGCTACACTAAACAACAGATTTTTGGTGTAGATGAAACAGCCTTATATTAGAAGAAGATGCCTTACGGACTTTCATAGCTAGAGAGGAAAATGCAATGCATGGCTTCAAAGCTTCAAAGACAGGTTGACTCTCTTTTAGGGGTTAATGAAGCTAGTGAATTTAACATTGCCAATGCTCATTTACCTTTCTGGAAATCTTAGGGCCCTTAAGAATTATGCTCAATATATTCTGCCTGTGTTTTATAAATGGAACCACCAAATCTGGATGACTACATATCTGTTGTAAAAATGGCTTGCTGAAAATTTTAAGGCCATTGTTGAAACCAACCACAGAGAGAAGATTCCTATAAAATGTTAGTACACATTGACATTGTACCTGGTCATCCAATAGCTCTGATAGAGGTGTACAACCATATTAATGCTCTTTTCATGTCTTCTAATAAACAATTTCTGCAAGGAGTAATTTTAACCTTCAAGTCTTATTGTTTAAGAGATGCATTTCCTAGGATGATAGCTGGCATAAATCGTGATTCCTCAGATAGATATGGGCAAAGAAAGTAAAAAACCTTTGGAAAGTATTCACCATTCTAAACGCCATTGAAAACTTTCATTATTCTTGGGAGGAGGTCGAAGTATCAACATTGAGAAGAATTTGGAAAAAATTGATTCTAACACTTATGGATACCTTTAAGGGTTCATGACTTCAATGGAGGAAATAATTGCAGTTGGGGTGGAAACAGCAAGAGAAACTGAATTAGATGTGGAACCTGAAGATGTGCATTAACTGCTGTAATCTCATGATAAAACTTTAAAGGATGAGGTGTTGCATCTTATGTATGTCCAAAGGAAGTGGTTTCTTGAAAAGGAATCCATTCCTTCTGAATATTGAATCCATTCCTTATGAATATTGTTGAATTGACAACATAAGATTTAGAATATTACATAAACTAGTTTGATAAAGCAGCAGCAGGGTTTGAGAGGATTGATTTCAAGTTTGAAAGAAATTCTAGCATGGATAAAATGCCATCAAACAGCATCACATACTACAGAGAAATCTTTCATGGAAGAGTCAATTGATGTAGCAAACTTCATTGGTGCCTTATTTTAAGAAATTGGCACAGCCACACAAACCTAATCGGCCATTACCCTGGTCAGTCAGCAGCTATCGACATCAAGGCAAGACCCAAAATCAACAAAAACATTAGACTGGCTGAGAGTTCAGATGATGGTTAGCATTTTTCAGCAAAAAATATTTTCTATTAAGGTATGTACATTTTTAGACAAACATTAAGATACAGTAAACATAAATTTTATTTGCTCTGGGAAACCAAAAATTTTGTGTGACTCACTATTATGAAATATTCACTTTATTGTTGTGGTCTGGGACCAATCAACAATAATTCTGAGGCAGGCATGTATTTCTTGTCTGTTGATGCAAATGTATCACATAATTGAAGAAGTAATGTGAATTATATGTAACACATGACCCTCAAATTTAGGAGAAAAGAAATCTAAGTGGAGAGGTAGCAGAAAGAATAAAGAAAAAAAACTACAAGTTAGAGATCAGACTCTATATTCAGAGACTGTCATGGAGTAGATTATAGCCAATTTAAATCACCTAAGCAAAGGAAAATGAAAAATGGTAGGGGAATAGAAAAGGCAACATGAGTCTATAATGGAATATGCCATGCTAAAAGCTCACATATCTTACAACCTATTTAGGAAACATAATATCCCAATTTTACTCCTATTTCAAAAATGAGAATTATCTAAACAGAGAAAATTGCCAAGGCTCATGGATAAAAATTGACTAGGTCAATGCTTGATGCAGGTAAATTGGACCTGGAAACCTAAGTAAGATGATGATGTTCCACCTTAAGACTGCTGAGTCACTGAGAAACAACAAGAAACAGAAGAGTGACTCTATATGCTTATTATCCCATAGTCCCAAGAAGACAAATTCAGTGGTACTGTTCTGATTATCCATGAGGTTAGTGTAAGTCCAGACTATGTACCAGACACTTAGTTTATCTGCAATAATATAGACCATAGTTTAAAACATTGAACAGCATTAGTAACCTTGGTGTGATTTATAAACTGAAAAAATGATGTAACTCATAGTGAAGTTACCACAGGTATTAATCACTTAAATCTTTTTAGATTAGGGAATTTTTATCACATCAAATGATATTTAATGAGAACATATTATAACCCTAGGATTTTATAAATATTTTACATGTATTTAACCCCATAACAATAGTAAGAGTTACTATTCTTATACTCATTTTATAAGGGGCATTAAGGCATAGGTGGTTTCAATTAATTACACAAAACCATTAAAATATAAAGTAGCAGACACAAGATATGAACTTGTATTTGGTGCCAAATTCCACAGTTTGCTGTGTTATTCACAGGTCAAATAGACCCAGATATTTTGTATCTACATTTTGTATGTAAAATAAATGGAGTCTTTCTCCACCTTTTTAGCTTACTACATGGAGAAATACAAGCAACTCCCTCCCCTTTTCTTTGCTATGTATAAATTATCTGGACTCCCCAAATCAACCAAGAATTCTAAATATCCACTGAAACTAAATACTTATTCTGGAAATTTAAAAACTGAATGCAAGTTTGCCTTTGGAGTCTTCACTTAATGTGGGAAGCCAGCGAGTGCTGCATTTCAACTGTTTGAGCATTCCACCCTCTTTCCCAATGCTATGCGAGTGACTTGTGTGTCCCAGATGCCTGTGGCTGAGGGCAAGAGTGTGCAGCAGAGTGTGGAGCTCCTTACGCAGAAATTGAGATGCTTTGAGCAGAGAAACAAGGAACATTTGTGTGGACTGTGAGACCTACCATATGGCTGCTTCCACACCTGGCAGCTAAGGTCGGGCCAGGGAGCTGAGGTATATGATACACAACTCAGAGTACATTTGAGCATTTTTGCCCTCTTTGAGAATGGACTTTGCCTTATTGCTGACACCAGCCTTGAATTACTTACGGTGAAGCTCAAGAGCTCTTTCCAGACTGACAAGGCCAGCAAGATTGAGATGTAGGGCACCTGTTACCACAACTGTGACTTCCTAGTGTAGGTGATCAAAGTCACAATGGGACCCAGCACCCAGGACATCTCTGTGGAGATGGAATATGGACCCTGTGTGGTAATCAATGACTTTTGCACCTTGCTGCTTGAGTTCCTACAGTGTTTTCTAGGCACCCACATGTCAGGGGTACCTGCAGTGTTCAGGAATAGACATGACTCAGCATATGGCCCAGGAGATACCATGGACCAGTACATGGAACTGATCAACAAGAACCTCAAACAGTAGCAGGTGCCAGTGACTGGCATTCATTAGTGACTGACAGCTTCTGTTATCAGAGCAACTCCATAGGAAGAGCAGGTGCTGCACTTTCATGCACTTGGACTCCAGAAATCCAGGACAGAAATGGAAACTTCTCTTTCTCCTCCAGTTCTTAGCAATGGCTTTTGTTCTGGGGCCCCAGTCCCTCTTTCCCTGACCCTCACACACAGACCCAATGGCTGTCTTACAACAAGGCTTTTGTCCTTGGACTGCCCTTAAGAACAGTAATTAGGAAGAGCAAAAAAGTTTAGAACTTTCCTGCTTTAAGGGAAAAAGTAGGTCAGGGGTGTCCCTGCCTAGCATTGGTGGGAAGAGTAATTTATATCACCAACTTTTGGGGATTTGTCTTAGCTTCACAAGTGGACAGGCTGAATTTTATCTTTGGTCTCTAGTGCTCTAGTAAAGGCATCTTTCCTTAACTCAAAACAAAACAAAACAAAAATAAATAAATAAAAACAACAAAAACAAAAAAAACACACAAGGCTTTTAATCACATCTGAGAAGTTACTTGAATTATTTACTTAAGATTCTAAACTAAAGCAGATCCTCAGAACAGCTCCCTGAAAATGATTTGCTATAGAAAATATCCTACAATAACTAGAGAACTGAAACTATAGAAAGTCCAACTATTGGTTTAGAATATTTCCCTAATTTTGGTGCAAACCTCAGGATCTCTTAACATTTGGATTCAGTCTTTCTCTACCTACAAAGATTCCACATCAATTGGAAAAACATACACCTAACTAGGAAAAGATCCTTAAAAGCACTACACAGAGATTAGTTATTGTGAATCCTCTTAAAAAGTAAAATCATGCTAAATATTTCCCAGAACTCTCTTCATATCATTTCATTTCTGATCTTATTCTAATGCTTAAAATCTCTCTGATCTATGCAAACCAATTCTCTTTCTCTCTCTTCCTTTTTCCCTCCCTCCCTATCTCTCTCTCTGTCTCTCTCTGTCTTTCTCTCTCTTCTCTTCTCCTTCCCCCTCCCACTCTGTCACAAATACTCACACACACACACACATGCACCTATACATAAAAATACACATAAACACATGGAAATAAATGCAGCTTTTTGGAGATAATTTTCAGTATACCTTGCTCCAAATCCTTAGATTCCCTATCAAAAACCTTTCTTCCCTTTGAAAATAAATCCCTAGAGAAAAATTATAGTAGGAATTCTCTCCAAATTTGTGTCAACTACATTTTCAAAGAAGAGAAAAGATTGAGGCAAAAGAAGGAGAAAGGAGAAGATTGAAGAAAATGAAGAAGCAAAAAATTGTTGAGAAGTGAGAATTATGACTAAGTTCCTAAGGTATGGATAGTATGAAATCCCAACAATGGCAAATATATCTATTTCTTCAGATTCTTTAACTATTTATCATATCTATTGTAAATAAAGTGTTGTAAATGTGAAATTCATAAGCTTAATTTTTTTATGGATATAAAGTAAAATGTTAAAATACCATAAATTAAGCAAAACTATATTATAGGCACATTATTAGATATTTACATATTCCCATTAATTTGCTTTCAGTATCACCTGGTGTAAGTTTACTATTAACTCAATATTTATTGGAAAATATATTTACATTATGGATATATAAAAATATTGATTTATTACAAATAAAACCCAAGTTTACACAAATGCTAAGGGAAAGTCTCAATCTATGAATGACTCTAAAGCTCAAACATTTTTCACTTTGCTTAAATATTTTCTCTCAAATACAAATACAGCTAAATACATTAATTTTTCCCAAAATTTCTTATCCATATTTTCTGAATGGCATCTGCTGAAAATAGCTAACAAGAATGTATTCCAAAGGAATGTAAACTTACAAATTCGGAAATACTAAGGTCGGAATTCACATAACAAAGAGGTATTTGAAGCCCCAATGATTTTAAGCCAAAATTTTTCTATTATTTGGTCAATATTAATTATCATATTCACTTTTTCTACAACAATTTAGTCTTCTTTGTCAGGGTGGTTCTTCAGACTGTGTTCCTGTATGTTTCTGGATTGTGCAATGAAACAAGCAAATTGATGTGGACAGCTTCATACTCTTACAAGAATTTTCCCTCAAAAAGAATATTTTAGGATACCCTTGCTTGTTAAATCTTAAATTAAAAGGCACAAGAAGGGCCAGAGTGAAAAAGATCCCATGTGCGTTTTGAAGCAGTGAAATATATGTACTTATAATTACAGAAGTAAAGCTAGCACTATTATAATGGTCATATGGAATGCTTTAAGTATTTTACTCTTGCATTCATTACTTCAAGGCCATCATATGTTCAGAAATAGTGATATGTTATGAGACTGATGAGATAATATGGATATCTGATTTTCCTTCTCTCCTCTATCCTAGAATAATCTCAAAGAATATATTTGTTCATCATGCTATTTTACATAAGCTTAAAAAATGTTGACTTCTTCTTTATCATCTAACTTCATTAATATACTAATTGAGTTTCAAAAGAGCATTAACGTTTTCCTCAGCAACATAAAACTGTTGCCATTATGATGGAGATTATAAGACATTTCTAGAAATTTACTTATACCCATTTGGAAGCTTAAAGCCATATATACTGTTTTTTCTTTTTCTTTTTTTCTTTTTT
>JAQZBX010092280.1:0-12291 GCA_029593785.1 Cabassous unicinctus
TTTAAAATGGCAACCACCTCAAAATGGCGGATCCAATGACTCAGCATTGCGGCCTCCTCCCCCCTGCCCCTGTATTCTCCCAATATTACCTTATTAGGACATAAGCGGCCTGCAAGCCTTGTGGGTACCACCCACCTCCCCTGCCAGGAAGCCCTTTACCCAGCAACAGCTGACTATAACCAATCATCACACAGACGCTACCTCCAACCAATCAGCGGGCTACACGGTAGCTCTAAACCCTATAAATTGTACTGCACTTCCCTAATAAAGTAGACCTGCGCCACCAGCCTCGTCTCTGCAGCTTCTTTACTGCGTCGCCCTCCACACCAGATTCCCCCACACGCCGGCCGGGCCACCAGCTCGGGGTCTCCTCTCCCACCCGGAGAGAGAGACAAACCACAGCCTCCTTAATCATATATCTGATAAGGTCTAGTATCCAGAATATATAAAGAATGCTTACAACTCAACAACAAAAGACAACCCATTTTTTAAAATGGGCAAAGGATTTGAATAGACATGTCTCCAAAGAAGAGAGGAAAATGGCCAACAAGCACATGAAAAGATGCTCAACATCAATTAGCCATTAGGGAAATGCAAATCAAAACAATGAGATACCACTTCACAAGGATGGCTATAATTTAAAAAAACATGGAAAATCACAAGCGTTGGTGAGGATGTGGCGAAACTAGAACCCCTCATTCATTGCTGGCAGGAATTTAAAATGGTATAGCCACTGTGGAAACAGTTCAGTGGTTCTTTAAGTATTTAAACATAGAATATGACCCTGTAATTCCACTCCTATATATTCCAAAGAATTGAAAATAGCTGTTCAAACAAAAACTTGTTCAGGAATGTTCATAGCGGCATTTTCACAATAGTCAAAAGGTGGAAACAATCCAATAGCCATCAATTGATGAGTAAATAAACAAAATGTAGTATATACATACAATGGAATCTTACTTAGGTGTAAAAAGGAATGAAGTTCTGATACATGCTATAACATGAATGGACTTTGAAAACTTTATGCTAACTGAAAGAAGCCAGAGAAGGCCACACATTACATGATTCTATTTACGTGAAATATCCAGAATAGGCAAATCACAGAGACAGAAAGTAGATTAGTGGTTTTCAGGGGCTGGAAGGTAGGGGAAATAGGGAATGTCTACTTAATGGGTTTGGGGTTTCTCTTTGTGGTGATAAAACTGTTCTGGAATTAGATAGTGGTGATGGTTGCACAATCCTGGGATTGTACAAAAGGCACTGAATTATATACCTGATAATGGTCAAAATCGTGAATTTTATGTTATGTGAATTCATACCTTCATAAAAAAGAAAAAAGAATGACCAGAGACACTATAGTTCAATAAAAGCCTGGAGTTAATAGAAGGATTGAAGTACAAAAGTTGCTATGAAATTTTTGCCCACAACTGACCTTGTTTCTCTGGGTTACGGACTTGGGATGGTATGTCTTGGATTTCCAAGGTCCATTCTCCTTCAGCCTTTTCTCCCCAACAATGGACGGTCATGAATTCCCAGTTTGTAAACCCTTCATTTGAGGGATCCAGCAATCTGCAATTGGATACATGGGGTCAGGAACAAGGGTTCTGAAATTGGGGGGAGGGGGGCAGCCAGTCCAAGGATTGCTCTCTCTTGTCCCAACACTCCTCCTCAGGGGTGAAATGCACTACAAGGGCAGCAGTTGGTGAGGCAGGAAGGGGCAGAAGGTGCCTGGGCATGTGGGGCAGGTGTAGCTCAGTGGTTGAGCACCTGCTCGCATGTACGAGGTCCCGGGTTCAATCCCTGGTACCTCCTAAAAAAAAAAATAGCCTTCAGCTGATATGAGGGAGAAGGATGTAGGTAGAATACTGGATACTCTCCTTCTCCACCCTGGGTTACAACAAAGCCCTGCCCAGCAGAGTTTCACTTCCATTATCTCATTGGATCTCCCTAGCATTCTGAGAGGGAGGCAGGCCTTACCTTCGCCCAAGAGAAAATAGGAACTCAGTCACTGTGGGGCCCTCCCTCCCTCCCAACTTATAGACTGCAGGTCGCATGGCTTACTGCCAGTCCAAGGCCAGTGACCAGCTAAGCTGGGACTCACCCGGAAGCATTCTGACTCCTTGTCCTGTGAAACTCACATGTCAATTTAGCTAGGTTATGATGTCCAGTTGTTTGGTCAAGTAAGCACTGGCTTGATTGTTATTGTGAGGGTATTTCATTAAAGGGATGTAAATCACTTTGATCATCATATGGCTGATTACAATCAACAAAGAAGACTGCCTTCAGCAATGAGAGAAGTCTCCTCTTCCAATTAGTTGGAGGCCTTAAAGGGAGAACTGAGGATTTCAACAGTCAGAAATATCAATTTCCACCTCTGCTTCAGCTAGCCAGCTTCTCCTGGGAGTGCAATATCACCTTCATCAGTGTTTCCAACTTAAGGTTTTTCATGGGGAATTCAATGTCACCTTCATCAAGTTTCTAAACTTTCAGCCTGCCCTATGGAATTTGGACTTGCCAATCCTTATGGTTGTGTGAGCCAATTCCTACAGTAAATCTCTTAATATTTACATCTATCTGTCTGTCTGTCCATTTGTCCATCTGTCCGTCCATCCATCCATCCTGTCAGTTCTATTTCTCTGGAGAACTCTGACTAATACATCGCGGGTTGTTCTTCCATCACCAACTGAATGCCCACCATCCTGTTACATTCCTTCCCATCCCAGGAACTATCCTACAAAGCCCATGACCCCAATGCTTAGACACACAAAAGCAGACAGCAGCTGGGTCACAAGACCTTCCGCTTATGCCTAAATGGTGTTTACAAAGGAAGCCTTTAAAATGCTTGTCTATGGAATGAATGAAACTTTCTCATCTGTCTTAGGGCCAGCTTTTGTGCACTGTTCTCGGTCAGATACAATGAATGAAAAATTACCCAAACTTGTGGGAAGTTTTGTTCCCTAATCTCTAGGGCAAACAGCTTTTAACTGTTGTGTCTGGGGGCAGATGCCAGAGATGATGAAGGATCTGGCTGTTTTCCAGGACCAGTGAGAGGTCTCACCCAGCTTGGGGGAGGTACCCTTGGGTGTATTGATGGGTGGGTGGGGAGAAGAAGGAGGCTCCCTCTCCCCTCAAGGAAGCCCTCTTGCAGGTTCCTATGGAGCTTCCTTTGTCCCTCCAGACTGGCAAGTCCTTCCTGAATCTACCCATGAGTTCTGGGACTTTAGCCTCACTCTACTTTCTCATGTTTGGTTAGTAGCAGAAATAGGAAGCAACTAATCTACCTCTTCCTCTTCTAATACCCAGGACCCTCCTCAATATTCTTTCCTTAGAAGAAACAATTTCAGGTTCTTCTCTTGTTCTTTCTTCACACTCTAATTTTCAACCTGATTTTGGAGTAAAAATTTTTAAATGTAAGGGCTCTTAATGGTTCATCAGAAATTAAAATATATAATCTTCATGTGATAGAGAATTCAATTTCTAATTAGGAAGTCTCTGAACATATGATGTACAAAAATGTTTATCACAGGAACATCCTTTGCCTAGAGATAGCAGGAGAGAAGAGAGACGAGAAGAGAAAAGAGAAGCAAAGTGAAGCCCTGTACTTTCTTCTAAGAAATGGCCAAGGTCCAGGTTGGTTTGCATGCACAATGCCAAACTGAACCCAACACACCAGGGTGAGAACAAGGACAAATTTTCATTTAAAGGCTGAGGTCCTTAAGGAGTGCCAAGTTATCTTTAGTGAAAAAAACTGGCAACCTGGAATAGCTACAGGATTAATTAAGATGTGAAATAAAGTAGAAGGTAATAGATACTAAAAACAAACCCAAGGCATTATCACAAAATCTATCTTGGATAAAACAAATTCCCAGGACTCAGATGACTGCCTAGCGGCCCTGGGAACATTTCTCCAAGTCCTCAATGGCAGGTATGGCACTACCTGGCAAAAGGGTGGTTCCAAATAAACCTGGAGTGATACGGTCTGCTCTTTGCCATCACAATGGGCTCAGACACTGGGCTGAGATGAAAAGGATGGAAGTTTGAAGGGAAGGAAAACAAAGAGGAGTGGGAGGGCTGGGGAGGGGCTGCTGTGGCCCTGGAAAGGTTCTTTGCTGATCAGGGGGACAGATGGAAACAGGGTGGGAAGGACAGTCGGCCACCTGCATCAAGGACTGTGCCACATCTTTTCATTTGAATTCTTGTTAACACTTCTAATTTTTATAGAGGAATAATGAGGCATTTCCAGAGGTGAGGGACAGAGAGGCAAAGTCACCCGCTCCTGGGCCTCCAACTAGGGAGTGAAGGACCCGGAGGTGAGCTCATGCCTCTCGGCTCCAAAACCAACATGCTTTCTGGTCGTGCAGACCAGCCTCTCAGCCTCACTGTGGGCTCTTGGTCAGCTCAGGTGCCACGTGCCTCCTTGCCCCCACTCCTGCTTCTGAGTCAGGGCCACAGATTCGGATGTCTCAAGGTGTCCAGCCTGGAGTAGATGGGTGACCCCAGCAGGAGGCCAAGGAACTGGGACTGCTCAGTTTTAGCCTTGGGGGAGGAGGGGAAGGCAGTATTGGGAGAGCTTCCACTTTTTCAAGAAATGCTAGAAATTTGGACTTGCAGATGAAATCTCAAATCCTTCACCCATGATGATCTTCTCCAGATTGAGGTGGACGTTCAGCTGGGACCACTGACAGGAGGAGGCAGATACCCCCAGCCTTGTTCCGGCACCACCTGCTTGGGGCTGAGTGTGGCAGCCAGGCCCTCGGATGTCATGAAGCCAAGTCTCAGGGTTGATTCCCAGGTGCCCCAAGGACAAGCCCAGGGTTCAGTCATGGTCTGCTGCCCTAGTCTCTGCCACCTGCTGGACACAGGAGGCTGGACAGGTGTGTCCGCTTCGGACAAGAGCCCATGCCTGCCCTTCCACTGCTGCTAGGTCAGCCTCTCTGTCTTCTTGGAGGGGTAAAAACAGGGGCAGCTCCTGTCTGTCCCCAAGCAGGTAATCCAAAGAAGTCATCTGGACCAGTGTGTGAAGCAGGGATGCAGCAGGCCTGGTCCCAGAGGGGTGCTACTTGCCAGGGGTGGGGTAGGGGAAATGTGGACTCAGGGTTGCCAGTTCTTTCATTTTTCAAGGGAAGCTGAAAATGCTGACTTGTCTGGGAAACCTTTTTTTCTCCCTCTGCCTCTTAGCTGGAAGGAGAGGTGGGGGCACAGGTCTTCCCTGGCCCTCCTTGCTAACTTCCTTCCCCAAGCTCCCATATATTTCTTCATCCTAATTACTTGCAAATCATGGCCACGCATCAAAGCATTTCCTCATTTCTAAGCTGGTTGAAGAAATGTCCCTATGTCCTTCCATGCAACCCTGTGTGAAGCTTCAGCATTCAGGGTCTGTTTCTGAGCACTTCGGCTAAATGCAGAGGCCTTTTCGAGCATCCAGGCACGAAGGCTGCATAGGGCAGCCTCCGAGTGCCCCTTGCCCTCCTGACCCCCACCAGTGCCACCACAGAGCAGGGCCTTGCCCATTCCAGGTTCTAAGCACAAGGAACTATGGGAGCAGAAGCTCCAGGAGAGAAAATAATGCTCCTCAGGATTGACGCCCTCTCTTAAAACAAATGAATCTGACTCAAAAGTCCCTTAAGTGCACATGTAAAAGCACCTCAGTCATAGCCAGAACTCCAGAAATCCCTCCACTCAACAGCGAAAAGAAACAGAAAAACAAGCAAACAAACAAAACCTTCTTTGCTTCTGCCTGAAAATAAAAGTTTCCTGGGTTAAGAAAGGACCCAACCTTTTTGAAGGCAAGGTTTCAGGGAGCTATTTTACAGGCTGGTGGGGTCTACACGAGATTGTCTCAAGGAGAAGGCTGCCAGCAGAACCAGGGAGGTCCCTTTTGTGCCGGGGATCAAGCAGAAGGGACCCAGGGTGCTTGGATGGGGGCCTCCAGGGAGCCCAGACTCTGTCTCTCCTCTCTAGCCTGGCCTTACCTCTTTGCCAGAAGCTGAGACTTGGTTCCTGCGGGAGAAATGAGGTGGATCTGCAGGTCACCCCGGCGCGGGTGGGTGATGGAGATGCGGGCCACCACATGCTCCAGGTACACCACGTGCTGATCCGAGTGCTCCGCGCAGGCGCTGGTCAGGGTTGTTGTACGTAGCATCTGTACCACAGGGATGTTCCTGGGGGGAAGGGGGAAGGTCAGCACCTGGCACTTGACCTACCAGGTCACATTCCTCCCCCAGTGTGGCCTCTGCATTCTGGGAACCCCAAATGACCCCTCCTATGTCTCACTTGGGCAAGCTCCCACTTGAGTCACCTCACTTGTCCAGAAGCTGTCTGTGGTTCCAAAATTTATTCAGAGAGATTTCAAGAACAGGTTCTTGTGCAGAGTTGGGCTTGCAGACCCAGGGGCCAGGCCCCCTCTCAAGAACAAGGCACGTTGTATATATGACCTCAGAGCTGCCTCTCTCCAAGTAGTATTTGGTCAGCCCATTTCCTCAATGACTAGGGGATTGCCAAACCTCAATATCTCATTACTTTGTTTCAAGGACTGGCCTTGAAAATATAAGTCATAATGTTGAATAAAAATAACAAATATTTCCTGAGGTATGACTACATGCTGGATATTGGTTGTGACAGCTTGAATTTGGTGAATCCCCAAAAAGATTATGTTTTTGAATTAATTCATTCTTGTGGCTGTGAGACCCTTTCATTGCATTAGATTCAGTTAAGGGACCTTGATTAGAGCACTTGATTAGATTGCTTTTGATTGGATTGTTTCAGTGAGGTGTGACTTAGGTTGGGTCTCCACCCTCTTGCTGAGTCTTATATAAACTGGGAACACACAGACACACAGAGAAAGGAAGCCACCATTTTGATCCTGCTATGTAAGAGAGGATTGCAGGAAGACAGAGAAATCCTGAGAAGCTGAGAGAGGTCCTGGAGTCTGGAATCAGCAGACTACAGAGGCATGGAAAGACAGCCCCGAGGGGCTGGGGCCATGGAGCAGCTCAAGGCTGAGAAGACAAGCCATATGCCTGATCGCCCACAGCTGGGCTCAGGGAGAAAGCAGAGCAGCTGAGGCTGAGAGAGGAGGTCTGGAAAGAGACAAGCCCCATGCCTGATCGCCCACAGCTGAGCTCACAGAGACGGAGAGCCTGGAGGGGAAGGCAGGGAACTTGGCAAAGATTGTTTGCCACCTTGCCTTGCCATGTGGTAGGACTATAGGATCTGCTGGCAGACGACCTTGGTAAGAAAGGATCTCTGATGGTGCCTTGATTTGGACATTTCACAGCTTTGGAACTTTAAGCTTTTACCCCTAATAAATTCCCCATCATAAAAGCCAACTCATTTCTGGTATTTTTGCATTGGCAGCCCTTGGCAAGCTAAGACACTGATCTAAGATTTTACAAGGATTAACCCATTTCATGCTGAGAGAGGTTAAGTATCGTGTCAGTGATGATTTGGAGCTAAATACCCCCAAAAAACATATTGTTAAACTCAATCCATTCCTGTGGGTACGAGCCCATGATAAATAGGACCTTATGATAAGGTTACTTCAGTTAAGGTGTGGGGCTCAACTCAATCAGGATGGATCTTAATCCTGTTACTGGAATCCTTTATAAACAGAATGAAATTCAGACACACAAAGAGAAAGCCACAGAGGGAGCAGCCAGAAGCTGAACATCAACGGAACCTGGAAGAGAAGGGAGAGGCCAGGAGGGGCTGCCATGTGCCTTGCCATGTGACTGAGGAGCCCAGGACCAAGGATTGCTGACAGCCAGCCCCAGAATGCCAGTCTTCTGGGAGATACATTGCCTTGATGATGCCTTGATTTGGAATTTCTCTTAGCCTCAAAACTGTGAGCCAATAAATCCCTGTTATTTAAGCCAATCCATTGCATGGTATTTGCTTGAGCAGCCAATGAAACTAAAACAGGGCCCAAGGTCACACAGCAATGAATGACAGAGCTGGGACTTGAAGTGAGGCATGTTAGTGCCACAGCAGGCTAGGTCGGCCTCCATGCCACGCTGCCTCACCAGAAAGTACATACACATTGCCATTCAAGACTAGGGGAAAGAGGAGGTGGGCAGAGGACACAGGGTCTGAACCTGGCCTCATGTGCCAAACACACTGACAGAGGCTGTAGGAACTGGATCATAGCATTGGAGAATTAACTGGAGCTAGTGGGTCCTGATTTTCCTGGCAATGGACTATCAATCCCCTCCCTCTCCAGTCCTGGAATGGAAATTGGTAGGGACTCTCTTTACGAAGCCAGTGCAGTTTTCACACATGGAATGGAAGCTGAGGACAAGCACAAAACCTCAATATTTTGAGGGTCATTTCCTCCAGGATTTTCGAACATGCTCCCCAGAAAAAAAAAAGACACAGAATCTGTACCAAAATGCTACTCCTGCATGTGCGTGGAGCCATCTGCCTGTCTGGGCGGTGGCCGCTTACATCTCCAGGAACCCCTCACTGTGATTTGCAAACTGAAGAAAGATGGCTTTCTTTGGCACAGACATGACCGCCGCCCACCACCATTTTAATAATTCCCTACCACATGGTTCACACTCCGTTTATTATAGGGAGTGCTTTTTCCCATTATGCCCCGACTTTCTTCTCGGGAGGCTCGAAGCGTCTGCTCTGAGTCCCTCAGGAATTACACTGCTTGGCTTTACTGGGCTTGAGTCATAAAAAACAATCAAAACAGTAATAAACAGTGATGTAATTCCCGCAGAGACTTTGTAAATATTTGAAAACACGATTTGCATGCACCACAAATTGTTTTAGAGATGCTGACTTCTTTCACTGCCTTCTCCCAAGTTGTGCTGTCTGTGCTTGAGCAGCCAGCCGTGGCGGATGAGGGTTCGGACAGAAAGCTCTAGAGTCTCGGCCCCTGTGGGCCCATGTGGAGCTCCAGGTAAAGCATTCCCCTGCGGCCCCACCCCCCAGAAGGAAAAGTATGCATCTAGGGTGGGGGGAAGGGGAGGTCAGTGAGGCTCAGTGTGAAGATGAGGAAACAAGTAAGCTGATGGACTAAACTAATAATATTTCCTGGGCCCTGGAAACATGGCTGCCAGCAAAGACCACAGACCCAGGAATAAGCCCACATTCAAACACCTAATACTCTTCCAGGGCAGGGCAGAACAGCAAGATGAAGCAGAGACAGAAGCGGAAGCCAGAACAATGGTTTACACACTGGCTACGCCCTCCCCATGTGCTAATTTGTGGAGAGGGGGGCAATCACTCTGCTATAGAAAAAGATCTGAAGCCCAAAGAGGAAACAATCCTATTGAAAACTCATGGGATTGAAGACAACAGGAACAGGGTGAAATAAAACACACCTCAAACCCACTTCCCACCTGCCCCACCCCACGTGTCACTACCTAAAGGAAATAATCTGGTGACAGATGAACAGATGAGTATTGATGAGAGTATTAAAGTCTCCTGTACTGGACATTTTTACTTCGGCTACTACACCTCCTTGCTTGGAAGAAAAGCAAGGTTGGGCGGTGTCTGAACCCTGAGGGTGGTCAGCTTACAGGGCTCCTTCAGGAGTTACCAGCTTGGTGGCATTTTCAAAGCCCAGACATTACCCTCACCTGGTGGTGGGGAACCCTGAGCCCCTTGCCTCAGGGAACAAGGCTAACTGTAATAATTTGTTTTTGTGGGAAAACTCTCTCTGTGAAACCTCACAGGTTACTGGCCACGGGGCATCCTCTTTTTTTGGAAGTTCTTGGGGCAGAGAGGGAAGCCCACAGAAGCTACTGCAGGACCGTGAGGAAGTACCCTCCTGATAGGCTGTTACAGGTGGCTCTTACTGTATCCCCCCCAAAAGATATGCTGAAGTCCTACTCCCCAGGATCTTAGTGTGACCTTATTTGGGAATAAGGTCATTACAGATGGAATTAGGCAAATTAAGACGAGATCACACTGGAGTAAGGTGGGACCTTAATCCATTATGACTGGTATCCTTATAAGAAGAGGACATTTGGACACTGGCAGACAGAAGGGGGGACGCCAGGGGCTACTGGCAAACAACCAGAAGCTAAAAGGGGCATGGAACAGATTTCTTCCCTACAGACTTCAGAGAGAGCATGGCCCTGCCAACATCTTGATTTCAGACTTCCAGCCTCCAGAACTGTGAGACAAGAATTTTCTGCTGCTCTGTGGTACTTCGTTAGGGCAGCCCCAGGTCACTGAGACATACGCCATTGACTCTGTACACATGTTTTATTTCTGGTGTGCCCATTGAAACACATACCCTAACATCCCAAACCAGGGACTTTTAAATTTCCTTAAAAACAAAAACAAAAACAAAGGCTTTGAAGTGTTTTATGATAGTTGAGCTGAATTTTTTCTGTATTTCAGATAGAAACTACTAGTAGAACAGGTGAAGCCACGTATCTATCAAAAGCTATCACTTTTTAAAGATTTATTTAACTTGAAGACAGGAAGTGAAACCATCAATGGAAAAATGGAAATTATTCCCCACCCTACAGTTATTTCAAAGATAACACAGAAAATGACAGTCAACTATAAACTACTTTATTTTTTTAGGTTAAACACTATGCAGGGATTATTTTTTGTCACACAAATACAGCTAAGTTGTTCTTGAATCATGAAAAGTGATTTAGAAAGACCTTTAACTTCCCAAGGCAACTGAAAATATTCTTCTGCTATGAAAGTCTAAAGTTGTCATCTGTGTATACATAAAACCATTTTCTGAGGCTCCTAAAGGAAACTAAGAAGTTAGATGAACCCAACAAGACCTGCCTCCAGACTGGAGCAATGTTTAAACTACTGAGACTGCCCTACTTTTCAAAGATCTCTGAGGACAGAGTAATGTCACTTCCTGTTGAGCTAACATTTCAGACTTAATTACTCTGATACTGGAGATGTTCTCGTTTCATCCTAGACTCTCTTGAATGGCTCCTTTCTCCTGAGGAGGGAGAGGGTCACTCACCAGAAGCCATCATAAGAAATTCCTAGTGTCCTGAGACCACATTGGTCCTTGATTTTTCTCTAGGGCACTAGTATCATCTGATATCTTGTAAAGATGATTTTGAAATTCCTTCTTTGCTAAATTCAATGCCCTCGCCAAATCACAACACCTAGAACCTTAAGATACCTGAGTAACACGCAGAGCCAAAGAGCAATATTTTCAAGTTAACTAAGCGGCTGGGAAGAGTTGGGGAGACCGGACACGGGCCGAACCCCTCTACCACTGAGGCCTCCAGCTTCCCACTTGTCTTTTTGCTTCACCCTCTACCCTCACTTGTCTTTCTGCGCCAGATGGGGAGCTACTTACAAATCTGTATTTCTTGCCCCTGCCTTGACTATCTTGCTTCCACTCAGCCTTCAAGGACAGCAAAGCATCTCCAGGGCATTGCTTTCAAGCTGCTGGGCTGGGGGCAAGAGCCCTACTGGGGCTCGTTTACTCTATTCAAAGATGGCATTGGGTGAGGAAACCCTGGGGAAGTACACCTGAATCAGACAGTGATGGCATGTTTCCCTTGGTTGTGTTTGGCATCCAGCCAGGGGGAGAAAACGAGCCAAAGACTGTTAAATGGAAGGTCAACCAGGAAACCCATTCACTGACCTTCTAAGGGTATTAGGTGCAGTGAGTGAGGGAGGGGTGAATTGGGACAGACTTGCTAGATTAAACCATGAGAAAGCAACTTGGACTGTTGGAGGGCACAGGAGGATCTGCAGAGTGATAAAAAGAAGCTTCCGAGTCACTGCTCAGATGTTAAGTTCCAGGATAAAAATCCTGCACAGATGATCTTAGCAGCTGAGGTAGGTGTTATTTCATTAATCTGTATAATTTTTAATTCATATTAGTTCAGATTTAGAATTTTCCTTGGATGAAATTACTTTTGCTCACCAAATCATAGCACGATTTTTATTTTTAAAAGAGGATATTCTAATACATTTATTTAGACAATGCCCTTTAAGAGTCACTGGACTATAAGGTATTTAATATACAAAGTTTAAATTCATAGCATATATTTTTCTTCTCTGTGAAATGAGGGGGCTGAATTAGCTGGCTTTAAACATTCCTTCCAACTTTACCATTAGAAGAATCAGTTTGATTGGAGGGGGGGTAAAAAATAAAATAAAATATATTATTCAAATACTAATTTTAGAAGTAAGTAGCCTTTACAATTTGGGGAAAACAGGTTTTCATTAAAAAGTAAGCCAGAGGTGATGGGAAAGTTTTGGTAATGGATGGTGGTGAAGGTGGCGCAGGATAGTGAATGTAATTAACACCAATGAATCATAGAATTCAAAGCAGCTAAAATG
>JAQZBX010092281.1:0-12290 GCA_029593785.1 Cabassous unicinctus
AAATTGTTAATATCCAATTTCTTTATATCCCCCAAAAGAAATAAACTCTGTTTTTCATAATCAGGACTATTGATTATTCTTTCCACTACAATTTTTCTGCATGGAATATTTTCTCATTGAGTTTTTCCATATTATATTCCAATTTTTCATATTTTTCTTTCTTATTTCTACAGAAGATTTCATATTCAGAAATGAATATACCTTTTTAAGATTACATCTATTTATATAGAAAATTATATGTGTATATATTCAATTACATTTTCTTTAAACAGCTAGTATTTCCTCTTCCACATTTGTTTGGAATTTTGGGGGGAATACAGAGATAGAGTTTACCTTATATTTTCCTAAATAATTAATTAAACACTTTTTCATAACTTTTCAAAACCTCTCTAAGATAACTAGGAAATAAATATATTCAATTTAACACGACAATTATTAACATATTATCAATCACAGTTAGCATCAAATTAAATTTAAAACTTCTATGGTTAATCACTGGAAGTTCAGAAACAAAAAGATCATTGCCACACTATTATTCTTAAATTTGTCTGGAATTTCACACCACTGCAGTAAGAGCTAAAGTGGAAATTGCTGTTTGAAATTACATGGAAAAGGTATTATTTTTAAATCATTTGTAGAAAGTAGATGAATTTGAGAAAAATCCAGACAACTATCATGACATGATAAATACCAATAAATTTAAAATATTTTCTTATGTAATTGAAATATCAAGGATATGATAAATGAAAAATTTCATTCTTAATGACATTAAACTTAAAATACTGTTAACAAGAAATAATCATACATTTCATTATCACCACTGCAGGAAATTTTACCAAAAGTGTCCTTATATCTCTAGAGGAAATTTCCTGTTACTAGAATTAGAACATGAACATAAAAAAATGCTAACCCTGCACTAACTAATTTACATCTTTACTGGAATCCTTATTAAAATTCCAAATATATTATCCCTGCATGTGGCTAGATGATTCTGAATTCACCTACAAGATTTAGCTGGGGTCAGGAATGAAATTATGATTGAATGCTAGGTGACTTTCTCCATTTAATATTTAAATACTTACGAAGATAGATAATTAAAAACAAAGACCATAAGATTTTATATTTTGCTCACTCTAAAAGCAAAAAATAATGAAACAGATGAAACAGATTAAAATGAAACAGATTAAAAATAGATGAAAAAGAAAATATGCTAATGAAAAATAGGGAAAACTGCATGTGCAAGGTGGTATAAGGAAACTACTTTGTGCATACTTTTCCTGTAAACCTACAACTGATCTAGAAAATTTTAATTAAGATTTAACAAATAATTACTTATGATTATGAAAACATGCATGAAATATCTAGAAATGGTGGTACATAAATAGAATATGCCACTTACATATGGTTGAATATTTTTAATTTCATAAGCATTGGATTATATTGAAAAATGTTCATTAGATTCTCTTATGTGAAAGCAGGCCAGTCTTTATTTAGTGTCCATTTGTGTTGAATGTATATAGGAAAAATGTCATATAACTGAAGTGTAAACATTGATTAATCATTAAAGTGGAGATTAATTTTTAGCAATAAGATTGGCAAAGTCCTCAGAAAATGTAACATGGTCAAATAACTCAAAGGGAGAGCAATGAAATTTGAAAATTTCTAATGATTGGAAAGATCTGTCCTTGAATTGGAAAATTTCTTGAACCGAAAACCAAGAGCAACCAAATTTTATGGTGGGAAGGGATGATCACTTTGGGGTGCTAAGCAAACAGTATAGCATTGAATTCCATGTAGCAAAAATAACCTAAATTTGTCAGTAAGGAGAAACAATCATTAAACAAAATGTATGGAATCATGAGCTACTCAGTTTTTGATATTGCTACCATTCCAAGAATGCCTATTTGGTGTGAAAACTTTGTTCCTTTTCTCTTAATTCTGGGCAAACCCAGCCATTCCATGAAAACAAGAAACCAAACAGGAACTGCAGAGGATTTGCAGAGAAGGAACTGCAGCCTCTCCTCTTTGGGTTTTTCCTGTGCATGTACTTGTTCACACTCCCTTTGAACCTGCTCATCTTCCTGGCCATCATCTCAGACTTCCACCTTCACATTCCCATGTACTTCTTCCTCTTCAAACTTTCCTTGCCTGACATCGGTTTCACCTCAAACACCATTCCAAAATCGCTGCTGAGCATCCAGACACAGAACAAACTTATCAGCCGTGCAGGCTCCTTCACCCAGATATTTTTTTTTCTTTGTATTTGGATGCCTGGACAGTTTTCTCCCGACAGCAATGGCCTATGACCGCTTCATGGCCATCTGTCACCATCTCCACTACATGATCATCATGAACCCCCAGCTCTGTGTCCTGCTGGCTCTGGGGTCCTGGTGTCTCACTGTCTCAGTGTCTCTGCTTGAGACTTTGGCCATCTTGAGGCTTTCCTTCTGCACAAACACAGAATTCCCACACTTACTTTGATCTTCCTGAACTCGTGAAGCACGCCTGTTCTGACACGCTCATCAAGAACATATTAGCATATTTTGTGACTACTGCTACAGGTGTTTCTCTTCTCATTGGGATCCTCATTGTCTATTCTCAGATTGACTCCTCCCTTCTGAGAATTTCATCAGCTAGTGGTAAGTATAAAGCCCTTTCCATCTGTGGGTCTCACCTGTCAGTTGTCTCCTTGTTCTATGGCATAGGCATTGGGGTATAACTCAGTTCTGCAGCCACACCATCCTCTAGGAAATGTCTGGTGGCCTCTGTGATGTATGCCTTTTTCACTCCCATGCTGAACCCCTTCATCTACAGCCTGAGGAACAGGGACATGAAGGGGGCATATGAGGAAGCTCCTTGGTTGGGCAGCTGCCTCTCAGTGATGGGGCCATTGGAGAACTGTCATGAGTAGCAGAGTCCAGAGTCCTGAGAAACAGAAATCAATATTTGGAGTATATCTGCATTCATGAATTTTTAAGCAATTCATTCTTTGGGTCTTTCTTTGGGCTTTTCCTATCCTGCTCTCTACTGTTTAAAAAGTCATATCTTAGGTCTACTTTTGCACTTCCTAATTGGTAATTTAAGTGAGTTGAATTGAATTTGACATACTCTCAATTATCTATATTATTGATTTGGATTTTCTTTAAAATGAATCATCTCACACATTTAATATATAAATAAATAAATAAATATCATTAAAGGTGTATTAGTCAGCCCAAAGGGGTGCTAATGTGAAATACCAAAAATGGGTTGGTCTTTATAAAGGGTATTTTTTTGGGGTAGAAGTCCACAAATACCAGGCCATAAAGCGTTAAGTTTCTTCTCTCACCACAGTCCATTGCCACGTGCTAGAGCAAGACAGCTGCTGGTGTTTGCCAGGGTTCAGGCTTCTGGGGTTCCTCTTTTCCCAAGGCTGCATTTCTCTCCGGGCTTAGCTCCTGTTTCCTCCACAAGGTCAGCTGTAGATGATCAGGTGAATGGCTTACTTCTCTTCTCCTGGGGCCTTCTTTCCAACATCAAAACTGTTTCTCAAAAGACTGCTTCAACTCTGCCCTTTGCCTTGCCTTCTATATTCGATTCCCCACCCACCAAGGGGTGGGGCTCAACACCCTACTGATGTGGCCCAGTCAACGCCCTAATCATAATTAATCATGCCCAGATTAACAGATCAGTTTACAAGCATGATCCAATTATATTTTTGGAATTCATAATTACATCAAACTGCCCAACTGTTACAAAAGGTGATTGTATCTATGTCTGTTTGGAAATGATGTACCCCTTCAAATTCATTTACAGAGATGACTTTTCCAAGGTTGTGTAATTTAATCAGCCACAAGATTTCCCTTCTTTTCATCATATGCAATTTCATTTCAGTCATGTCAAGTTTACTGAATTTTTCTACACTTTCCAATGTGGATTCCTTGACTTTCCTACTATAATGCTTAATCTTTGCATACAAAATGCCTGGTGCAGTCTTTGGTATGGGGTTTATACTTAGTATATATTTGTTGAATGGAGTGACCAGGACAGGTGAATGGTTAAATATGAAATGGTGCCTGCACCATAAGAATACAAACGTATTGAATTAATAAAACCATTTCAAATAAAAATTAATTCAACTCTATTGAGTAATATCCATAACACTCCTTATATGGCAAAACTGTTTAAACATTTTATACACATTTTCTCATTTAATACTTGCTATAACTCTTATCTTACTAGTATCATTTTCCATTAGTTATAGATGAAGGTGGAAGAACTTACAGAAACAAGGGAGCTAACTTAAGGTCAGAAAATTGGTGAAGAGGCCAAGACAAAGTCAAACCCAGGGCTGTCTAAATCAAAGCCAGTGTCTTAAGCATCATTACTTTGATTCTAAATAAGCCTTATATTAAAAATAGTTAAATCTCAAAGGAAACAGGAGTCTTTCTGATTTAAAATGCCCATTATAAAAGTCTGTTTCTCAACCAAGAAATGCTATTTCTTTGGGGGCTTCAGACTTAGAAATAGATCAAACATTGAGTAAGAACTCTTAGTAGAAGCCCTTTACTTGGACTAATCATATACCATTGGTAATTCTTCCATTGGAAAGCTTTTCTGCTTTATCTCAGCCTCACCACACTTGGATTTTTAAAATTTTATTCAGCAAGTTGGTGCTCAGGAAATTTGGTTTCCTTAATTATTTCATTTCCCCTTCTTTGAATATTAGTGCAGTTGGGGATATTTTCATATTTATGATATTTGTATTAATTCTAAATTTTTTGTTTACACCATTTATAAGAGTTTTTAATTCTCATTACATAACATATATTTACATGTTATGTGTTGTAATGCCCAGCACATTCTAAACATAGTCCCTAGTTTTTATTTGCATTTTATTTTATTTATGATGTTATTGCCACAGACTTTTTTAATGTACATTAGTCCATCAATTCTGTTCTCAGTTCTATTCCTGTGTATTTCTTATACCTAAATTTATCTATATTTTATTCTAGAAGTCCTATGCTATATTAAATCTTGCTTCCATCTTCAAGTTACTATGATAATTGGTGTTAAGATAGGACTGTGATGTGAAATGTTAAACAAACATGCATTTGTCTTACTTATAAAAATTTAAAAAGATAGACTCACAAACATAATGCTGAGCACAGAATACAAATACAAAAGAATTTACATAGTGTGATTTCATTTTTGTAAATTTCAACAAGTGAAAACATAAACTATGCTCTTAGATTTCTGGATAGTGCTATTCCTGGAGGGAGGAGTCATTCATGATAGTCAAAAGTTGGAAACAACCCAGGTGTCCATCAGCAGATGAATCGATAATCAGATTGTGGAGTATACACATGATGGAATAGTATGCAGCACTAAGAAGAGATGAAGTCATAAAACATATGACAACATGGATGAACCTGGAGGACATTATATTGAGTGAAGCAAGTCATACAGAAAAGTACAAATACTGTATGGTTGCCCTATTATGAACTAAATGTATTATGTAAAATATAAATATATTATGTGAAAT
Source organism: Cabassous unicinctus (assembly GCA_029593785.1). NCBI lineage: Eukaryota > Metazoa > Chordata > Mammalia > Cingulata > Chlamyphoridae > Cabassous > Cabassous unicinctus. The sequence goes on from JAQZBX010092281.1 coordinate 5,525, forward strand.
GTATCAATAAAATTGATTGTTAAAATAAAAAATATGTTCTAGAGCAGTATTTCTCAATGGAAGCATAATGTGAAATTTTTCAGTAAATTAAAATTTTCTAATATCCATATTAAAAAAGCAAAAGGATGTCCTTAAAGACTGTCTTTTCTTGCAATAAATTTCAATAGTATGTTTTCTGTAATCTTTTCAAATTTGAGAACTTATTCTTGTCTATAACTTATAGCATTCTTCATTAAATTCTTTCTTCTCTCAATTCAAAATAGCTGTTTAATTGCAGCACAGCACATGTTACCAGATGGGGTAGCAAACAGTTGAAAAAACTCTGCTGAACGATGTTGATCAAGAAGCTGTTGTCAAACTCTACTGAGTGTTGTAAATCTTAGAGGCCATGTCAAGCAGATGTTTCTTCTTAATTTGTATGTTTCCTTATATATATTTTCTGGTGATGAAAAAAAGGCAAAAAGGAATAGGAGAAATTAATTTTGATATGTTTAGTTTAACCTGTATTTCTAAAAGTATTATCATTTTAATATATAAGCAATGTAAAATTGTGAATTGATATTTCACATTTTTAATACTTTTTCATGGAAATCTGGTATGTATTTTACATTTAAAGCACATTTAAATTTGGAATAACCATATTTCAAATTCTCAATCACCACATGTGTTTAGTGGCTATGTTACTGGACAGCACAGTTCTAGAATCTGACCGTATTCCTCAAGTTCTGTGGATAAGAATCACAAAATGAGAGCTGGTGATCATATTCTTTTTAGAGATAAGGTCTCTTTTAATAAATGAGGAAACTGAACCACAAAGAGTTTAAAATGGCTTGCTTGAGGTCACACAGCTAAATGTAGGCACATGGGAGTCTTCTGATTCTAAGCACTTCTTCCACTGAACTACAAATTATTGTAGCATTATCCCCTGGGGTTAAAAAACAAAAACAAAAACTGGTAAGGTCTTATCTACCATTAATTGATTATAGAAACTAATAAAGTATTCCCTAAATAATTAAAAAAAAATAAAGTATGATACTTTCATTCAACTTTGTAGATATATTATTTTTCACCAAAATGCATGAAATCAGTTTGTAGGAGAAAAATTACTTTGTAAGCCAGAAAAATATCTGTCACTCCTAACAGGAATCAAATGTTATTAAAATGCATTTTGGAGAAAATAGCAACCTTGGGAGAACTACAGTAGTAGACAATGCATGAGTCAAGCAAATACTAGGCTCTGGGTTTAGGGTAAGAGGATCTATAGGAAAATAATAGGTAAATATAAATGATCAAACTATGCAGAGAGCATTCAATTGTCCATCTCAAATCCTTACTTCATGGGTATATACCTTCCTTGCTACTTTTGAGAAAATCCAAACACCATGACTTGCTACCACTGCCATAGGAGGACTCTTGGACCCCAGCCCAACCTGCCCTGGTTTAGTTCCCTAAAATGTTAAGTTGGCAGGCACACCACTCTACCTGACTTAGCAAATGGAATAAATCATATTTCCTTAGACTTAACCATAATGTTTAGGCTACTATACACCCTTTCCTATCTTCTGGGGTTTCTTTGGCTTATTTTAATTTGGGTGTCTCTCAAATCAATTGTAAGAGCCAGGGGTGGTGCTGACCCACTGACATTGCCAGAACCCTATGTCAGTTCCAGAGGAGGTTGTGCCAATACCTACTTTCTTACAGGATCACTGCAAACTTCCTGCCTGAAGGAAATAATTGCTTTTGGTTCTAATCTAAGCCTAAGAAAATATCATGGTGGGTCAATCGATTGCTTTGTTTTGGAGAGTGAAATGATCTGAAAGTATGTGGCATGATATAAAAAATGACAACTGGATTTGAACTCCATATCTCTTGACTCAGTTTCCCCATCAGTTTGCTCGCCTATCTTACTTTCATTTGTGAGGCACGAATGACAATAGATGCATACACATTTGGTAAACTATAAAATGCCATTAAAACAAAGTATTTTGGAAGCATGACCTTCAAAATGTAGAGATAGAGCATTCTAAATATTGTTCCTCCTGGCACTCAATTTGAGCCATATGTGGATTAATTACTGTTTAAAAGTGTTCTCCAAAATTTTAATTATAGTTATAAAATTAGTTTTTGTTCTTTATTTGAGAAGTTGAGAGTTAACAAAACAATCATACATAACATATAATATTCCCATACATCTCTCTACCATCAACATCTTACATTGTTTATGATATATTTCTTACAAATCATGAAAGAACATTGTCATAATATTACTGCTATCTATAGTCCATATATAGTATTTGGTGTATTTTCCCTACAAAGCAATCTATTATTAATACCATGAATTGATATTGTATATTTGGGATAATTCATGAGAGAACATTCTCACATTCACACTGTTAACAACAGGCCATTGCTTACCACAGAGGTCACTGTGTTATACAGACCCCTGCCTTGTACAATCCATCAAAAGTGTACACTCAGTGGCTCTCATTTTCATCACATAGTTTTGCTGTGGTCTTAGCTGTTGACATAATAAGTTTTTTAAGAAAACAAATCAATTTTATTGGTATATCTTAACAAAGCAGGCAATTCATCCAAAGTGTGCATTCAATGTTATTTGGTACAATCATATATTTGTGCATTCATCACTTAAATCATTATTATAGCGTTTTCATTATTTCAATAATAATAAAGAACAGACAAACAAACAAGAAACTTCTTTACCTTTCAATCTCTCTATGCTTCCTCTGCTGGACATAGTGGCTATTTCTGGTTATTCCAACATATTTACTTAATTATTTATTAAGCAGTTTAAATGATAATAAGCACATACAATATTCTCTATCCAAAGTGTATAATCAAGGTTATCGTAGGAACATGGACAATGGGTTAGGCAGATAAGGCTTAGCTCTCACTAAAACAACAAAGAAAAAGCCAGAGGCTGTGGTGGGGACCTGTTTTGGGGCATAGCAAACAGGGTCACTGCTTACCAACTCCCAGAAAAATGACCGTCAGAGAAACGAAGAAGTCAAAACAAGGAACATAAACAACAGAAAGTAAATAGAATAAGAAGAGTAAAGTGTCATAGAAAAAACTAATGACATGCATTAAAACAGCAATTAAATAAAACCTTAGAGTAAAGAGAGAATCTAATCAACTGAATAAACCCATCAAGATAAAATGATGACCAGACAGCAACAAAAAATTGCAAACCATACTAAGAAACAGGAAGACATGGCCCAGTCCAATGAATACAATAAAAAATCATTAAAAGATGCAGAACATTGAACAACTAATCAAAGCTGTCCAAACAAATTTCGTGGACCAACTTAATGAAGTGAAGAGATTAAGGATATTAAGAAGACACATACTGAAGAAATTTCAAACATACATAAAAAGATAATGGGTATGTGGTGATGAATGGAAAAATCCAAGAAATCAAAAAGACACTGGAAGCAAATAACAGCAGATTTGATCAGGCAGAGGAAAGAATTGGCGATGTGGAAGACAGTACATCTGAAATCAAACAGATAGAAGAACAGATAGATAAAAAGATAGATAAAATCCAACAGGGACTTAGGGATTTGAATGACAACACAAAACACACAAACATATACATTATAGGCATTCCAGAGGGACAAGAGAAGGGAAAGGGGAAATAAGGAGTGTTGGAGGAAATAATGGTGGAAAACTTCCCAACCCTATTGAGGGAGATGCATGTACACGTCCAGGAAGCGCAGTGCACCCCAAATAATATAAATCCAAACAGGCCTAATTCTAGACATATAGTTGCAAAACTGTCCAATGCTCAAGACAAACAGAAAATAATGAAAGCAGCAAGAGAAAAGAGAACCGTCAAATACAGTGGTAGCACAGTAAGATTAAGTGCTGATTTCTCAATTGAAACCATGGAGGCAAGAAGGCAGTTGTATGACATAGTTAAGGTACTAAAAGAAAAAAACTTCCAGCCAAGAATGCTCTATCCAGCAAAGCTGGCATAAATGAAGAAGAGTTCAAAATATTCACAGATAAACAGAATTTAAAAGAGTATGCCTGTAAGATATCTGCACTTCAAGAAATAATAAAAGGAGTTCTTAATGTTGAAAGGCAAAAACAGAACAGGGAGAGATGGAGGGGGAGTGCAAGAACACCTAAAAACATAAAAAGATTAATAATAACAACATATAGAATACCTAAACCTAAAGAAATATGGCTAATATAAGCAATTTCTTGACAGTATTAACACTGAATGTTAATGGATTAAACTCAGCCATCAAGAGAAATAGATTGGCAGAATGGATAAGGAAATATGACCCATCTAAATGTTGTCTAAAAGAAATCCACGTTAGACCCAGGGATTTAAGGAGGCTGAAAGTGAATGGCTGGAAAAGAATCTTACAAGCAAACACTAACCAAAAAGGGCAGGAGTAGCTATACTAATATGGGACAAAATATACTTTAAATGCTAGACTATTGTAGGAGACAATGAAAGACACTATATATTAGCAAAAGGGGATATCTTTCAAGAAGAAAGAACAATTATAAACATTTAAGCACCTAACCAGGGTGCCTCAAAATACATGAAGCAAACGCTGAAAAAAGTAAGTGGAGAAATAGATGTCTCTACAATTATAGTGGGGGATGATAATACGCCATTATCATCTTTAGACAGAACATCTCATCAGAGAATCAATAAAGAAATAAAGAATTTGAGTAATACATCAGAGGATCTGGATTGAATAGACATATACAAAACACTATACCCAAATACAGCAGGATATACATTCTTTTCGAGTGCACATGGATCACTCTCTAAAACAGACCGCATGCTAGACCACAGAAAAGTGCTTAAAGGATTCTGAGAGATTGAGATTATACAAAGCAATTTCTCTGACAACAATGGAATGAAGCTGGAAATCAGTAAAGGCCAGAGAACCAGATTAGGCACAAAAATATTGAAGTTAACACACTCTTAGATAAACAGTGGGTCAAGGAGGAAATCTCAAAAGAAATCAGTACTGCCATGAAGCAAATGAAAATGACAACACAACATATCAAAACATATAGGATGCAGCAAAAGTTGTCCTGAAAGAGAAATTCATAGCAATAAATGCATATATCATAAAAGAAGAATGACCCAAACTCGAAAACATCACTGTACACCTGGAATAATTAGAAAAAGAACAACAAACTAACCCCAAAGGGAGTAGAAAGAAGGAAAAAAAGATTAGAGCAGAACTAGATAAAATGGAAAATAAGAAATCACTAGAAAAAATAAACAAAACCAAAAGCTGGTTCTTAGAGAAGCTCAATAACATTGACAATCCCTTCGACTAATAAAGAAAAAAAGAGAGAAGAGGCAAATACATAAATAAGAAATGAGGAAGAGGATACCACCACTGACCCCAGAGAAATAAGGAGTATCATAAGAAGATACTTTGAAAAATTATATGCCAACAAGAAGGATAATTTAGAGGAAATGGGCAAATTCCCAGAAAATTGCAAGCATCCCATATTGATGAAAGAAGAAATTGATGAACTCAACAGACCAATTACAAGTAAAGAGATAGAATCAGTCATCAAAAACCTCCTAACTAAGAAGAGTCCAGGACCAGATGTCTTCAAAGGTGATTTCTACCAAACTTTCTTTGGAAAGACCTAACATCAATCCTGCTTAAATTCTTCAGAAAAATAGAAGTAGAAGGAACATTCTCTACTCATTCTATGATGCCAACATTACCCTAATAACAAGGCCAAACAAAAATGCCACAAGAAATGGAAATTGTAGACCAATCTCTCTAATGAACCTATATGATAAAATCCTCAACAAAATGCTTGCTAATCATATTAAACAACAAATCAAAAGAATTATACAACATGACCAAGTGGATTTCATTATGGGTATGCAAGGAGGGTTCAACATAAGAAATCAATCAATGTTATACACCACATAAACAGATTGAAAGAAAAAACCCACATAAACATCTCTATACATGCAGGAAAAGCATTAACAAATTACAGCACCCTTTTCTGATAAAAACACTGCAAAAGATAGGAATAGAAGGAAGCTTTCTGAACATGAAAAAGGGTACACATGAAGAACCCACAGCTAACATCACAAACAATGATGAAATCATAAAAGCTTTCCCTCTAAGATCCGGAATAATACAAGGATGCCCTCTATCACCACTCCTTTTTAACATTGTCATAGATGTACTTGATTGAGCACTGAGGCAAGAAAAAGATATAAAAGGCATCCAAATTGGAAAGGAAGAAGTAAAAATTTCAATATTTGCAGAAAACATGATCGTATACATAGAAAGCCCTGGGAAATCTACAATAAAGCTTCTAGAACTTATAAATGAGTTCAATAAAAAGCAGGCTATAATATCAATGCTCAGAAATCAGTAGCATTTCTGTACACCAATAACAAGCCATCTGAGGAGGAAATCAATAAAAAAAATATCATTTACAATAGTAACTAAAAGAATCAAATAACTAGGAATGAATTTGACTAAAGATGTAAATGCCTTAAACACAGGAAACTACAGAACACTGATAATGAAATTAAGAAAGACTTAAATAAATGGAAGAATATTCCCTGTTCATGGATGAGAAGACTAAACATCATCAAGATGTCTATCGTACCCAAACTAATCTACAGATTTAATGCAGTCCCAATAAAAATCAACACAGCATATTTTACTGAATTGGAAAATTTAACTACAGAATTTATTGGGAATGGTAAGAGCCCCTGAATATCCAAAGA
>JAQZBX010092282.1:0-12292 GCA_029593785.1 Cabassous unicinctus
TTTGACTTTCAGTGTAGTTCCAATTCATGCTTTTAGTGATACATATCAATTTTCAAAATGTTAAAGTAATTTCAGTCAATTGGGCCTTCAATGGCAATGCTTATAAATTATATTTATTAGTATGGTCAAGATAAGAAAGGAGTTTGGGTTTTGATTATAAAATGCAGCATCTTTCTCTGATTCTCTTGGCTAAACTTTTTCTCTTCTTTTTTCCATTCTTTTCTTTGCTGTCTTCCATCTTTCTGGCTCGAATTTCCCTCATTAAATCAAAAAAAACCTAGATAGAAGAAAATAAGGTAAGTAAAGCAGATAAAAATAATATGAACTTAGCATTACTCTAAATCACAACAGTGAAACTTAAGGGTCATACAAGGATGAATATTTAAGAGCTCTTGTTTGGGGAGCACAGGAAGGGGAGGAAGGCACAAACTAAAGTTTGCTTCTCTAGCTATCTTGAGAAAGTGGGAAAATAGGGAAATTTTCTTGATTACACATTTTGTTAAAATTTCAAATAATACAACCTGACCTTTCCACCCCAATTTTCAAGATAAAAATGAAAAAAGCACTACAAAGCAATGGCAGCTCCAAAGAAAAAGCATACACTTGAGTAATTTATAGCTACTAAACGTATTTTATTAATTTGTAGTTAATAGTAACTAATTTATGTTTAATAAAACTTACATTTAGTAACTATTATTTAAGTTTAGTAAGTTGTTTTTTTACTCAGGTCCATGGAAAACAGGTGCTGTCTTTATCTTTTCATACCAGGCACTGGAAAATAGCTTTCTTTGCTGCACTATGTTTGAGAATTTATCATTTTCTTTTTGCTATCTAGAAATGGCAAACAATGAGAGACACTAGCACAATAATTTTAAAAATACTAGAAAATTTTGAAAATTAAATTTCAATGACACATGTTTGAGTACACATAGAAAAGGACCTGGAAAGATAGGCACTCACGCTGTACACAAATAGTTATGAGTGTGTGTATGATAAATGGATGAATAACTTTTATGATTCATACTTTTACATTCTGAATTTTAAAAACTTCCATTATTACTATTTTTAAATTTTAAAAACTCCCTAAGAATAAGAAAAACCAAGAAATGTAAGAGATTATGAATGTTGTAAGTAAACAAATATGTAATGACTGATGTACCTTTTCTAACAGGCTACAGCTCTCTAATGGAAACTTTAAGTGAAAAAAAAAACCAGATGCAGAATAGTATACATAGAGGGCTGCCTGTGTGTGTATAGAATAGGGAGACATATGTATTTGCTAGCATTTTCAAAAAGAAATATTCAAATGATAAACTAAAAGCTAATCATTTTTATTTTCAGGAGGAAGGGAACAGAGTAGAGGGAACAGTGAGGTGTCTCTGAATATACCCTGTTAGATAGCTTCTGACTGGGAAGCATAAATGTTTCACATATTCAAAAATGAAATTAAAAACAAAAAATCTCCCCAAATTTAAAATTGAAATAAAACACATAAACCTAACTGTATGTCAAGTTGGTGACATAGTCATAGAGAGAAAGAATTATTTCAAATGTCTTTCAAAACACAGCTTATGGAATATTCATCTTAGAATACATGCTAAGGATGAAAAGAAAAACAAAACAAACCCTAAAAACAAAACCCAAACAAAACACAAAACAGAAAAAGACAAGGGAATTTCAAACTGCAGATAGTGTTGTTACTAGTAATTATATGGTATTGTTCTTTTGCAACCATTTTATATGTTTACAGGATAATGCAAATCAGCATTTATGTTAATGTAGTTTAGGAACGAAACCTTTCAGTGTAAAAGAAAAGATACAAGTACAAAAATCAAAGAGGTAAAAATCTGGTAAGGCTAAATTTGAATTAGAAATAACAGTATGATTGCATATGTTTTTTTTCTCTTTTAATAACACGTGTTTCTTAGCTCTAGTTTCTGAAAAGGCCATAAATCAATGACAACCCAATAGCAATTATTAAATCAGTGCCCAGTTTCTAGGCTTTAAATAACATTCCAATCAAAAGTAACCAGTGTTCCTTAGATGACTGACTAATTCCTGGTCTGGAGCAAGAAATGTAAAATTTAAATCAGGAAGCAAGGAAGCTATCAAAGACTAAATGGGTTAAAGTCAAATGGACACAGGATCAACACAACGGGGTCCCAATGGTTAAAGAAGGAAAAAAATGGAAGGAAGGAAGGAGGGAGGTAAGAAGGTAGGAAGGAAGGGAGGCAGGTAGGCAAGCAATAGAACTTAACACAATGATTACATAAAACCTATGAGTTCTTGCTCCCACTTGCTGTACTTTTACTTCTCTGGGGACTGGGAATTTCTGAACACCTCTGTTTCAAATCTACTTCTGACCAGCTGGGGCAGGAAGCCACCAAATTAACTAATTATAATTATTACAGTATGACAAGTACTGCTTTTCGGTACAGAAACATCAGTATGAACTGCCTGTTATAAGAAGGTTTTATTTCTAATTTTAGATGAGTATCTGCAATAAACTTAAAATGACTCTATATTAGAAATCATTTTAAAGGTCATTTTAACTAGCAAAAGCAGTGGGAAACTTTTTGAATCTGCATTAGCTAATTTAATGACAAAAAGCTCATGGAAGCCCTGTTTCAACTGCCAAATGGAAGTAAATGGTTAACAAGGTACAGGAATCAAGAACCGGTTTTGATGAACTTAGTATTTACTAGGCAGCCCTTAGTTCACTTCATAGACAATATTAAATTTTAAATGGATCAAGCATCAACTAAAAAGCCAACACAAAAATAAAGTATAATATTATAGGGACAATTTTTTCCTAAGCACTTTTGAAGCAAGCTTTTCTAAGCAATAAGCAAGTCACAAGAAAAACACAACTTTGACAACATAATCTTTAATATTTTTCCATGGAAAAAGACAAAATAAGCAAAGTTAAAAGACATCATACAGACAAGGAGATAATATTGACAATAGATTTAAATGGATAAAGTGCTAATATAAAGGGGCTTATGAATCAAAAAGACAAACCCAAAAGATAAATGTGAAGATGAAAGTAATTTCACAAAAGTCACAGAAGACATACAAACGGCCAAAGAATCAATGACAAGATGCTCAGCCTCATAACTCATCAGGGAAACACAAAGTAAAACAATGATTTACCCAACAGCCGATTTTTAAAGGCTAATTTAACTGCTACCGGCAAGGCTATGGGGAAGGAGTTTCCTCAAGCACTGCTAGTGAGAACCTAAGGACAAGTCATTCTGGAGAGAGGGACGTGTCATTGTTAAATTTTAAAATGCGACCCTGTGTTTTACTTTTGCACCTGTGCACAGACAGAAAGTTCACTGCAGTATTGTTTGTAGTAGAAAAAACTGAAAACAACCTATTAACCACAGGAAAATACCAGAATTATGGAAAAGCCTAACTATGAAATACTTTGTAGCTCTTAAAAACAATGTCTCAGAGGGAGCAGATTAACCGCTATCTGATTAACCCCTATGTACTGGGGTGCCTGTATGTTGATGCCAATCTACAGGATGGCAGCAGGAAAGACTGAACCACTCTCTGGCTCACCCTCCCAGAACTTGCCCTGCAGGCAGAAGCAGCTTGTTGACAGCTAAAGCAGTGTAAGAAACAAATCAAAGTAGCCTGGTGCAAAGGATTACCGGCTTTAAGGATACAATAAAGCACCAGGAGGGAGAGTGTTTCATAAGGAGGCATCTGGATCCCTGTAAACTGGGGAATTCCTAAGGCCAAGAGCACAAGCCCAAGACAAGACAGAGGCTCAGAAACCACACTTTTGCCTTAGGCTGATCTTCTTGGTAGGAAGGCTAAACTCTGAAGGAGAGCACCAGGCATACAGAGCCAATTTACAAAGACTGTGTGGTTTGTTACTTTTTAATTGCTCCTGGTACTCCAGGAAATCTCTGTGATAACATATCATTAGCTGGACACAAACATAAAGAATAAACAGCTCAGGGAATAAAGCCAGAGACAATACATTAAAATATTAAAATGTATAAAGAACTTAACAAACCAATCACATTTAAGGAGATTAAATTCATCATCAAAAATCTCCCAGCAAAGAGAAGTCCAGGACCAGATGGCTTCACAGGTGAATTCTACCAAGCATTTAGAAAAGAATGAACACCAATCCTGTTTAAATTCTTCCAAAAATTGAGGAGGAGGGAAAATTACCCAACACATTTTATGAAGCCAACATCACACTAATACCAAAGCCAGTTCTAATACTACAAGAACAGAAAATTACAGGGCAATCTCTCTAATGAACATAGATGCAAAATTCTCAACAAAATACTTGCAAATCAAATCCAACAGCATATCAAAAGACTTATACATCACGACCGAGTGGGATTTATTCCTGGTATGCAAGGCTGGTTCAACATAAGAAAATCAATGTAATATACCACATTAACAAATTAAAGGGAAAAAACTACATGATGATCTTGATTGATGCAGAAAAGGCATTCGACAAAATCCAGCATTCTTTTTTGATAAAAACACTTCAAAATATAGGACTAGAAGGAAAATTCCTCAATATGATAAAAGGCAAAAATGGAAAACCCACAGCCAACATCACACTCAATGGGGAAAGGTTGAAAGCTTTCTCTCTAAGATCGGGAACAAGACAAGGATGCCCACTGTCACCATTGTTATTCAATATTGTACTAGAAGTTCTAGATAATGCAATTAGACAAGAAAAAAAAATTAAAGGCATCCAAATAGGAAAAGAAGTAAAATTCTCACTGTTTGTGGATGACATGATTCTGTACTTAGAAAATCCTGAAGTATCCACAACAAAGATACTTGAGTTTAAATGAGTTCAGCAAAGTGGCAGGATAGAAGATAATCAGTAATGTTTTTGTACACTAGTACTGAATAATCTGAGGAGGAAATCAGGGGGAAAATTCCATTTTCAATAGCAACAAAAAGACTCAAATACCTAGGAGTTAATTTAACCAAACAAGTCCAGGACCCATATGCAGAAAATGAAAAAACAATGCTAAAAGAAATTTAAAAAGATCTAAACAAATGGAAAGACATTCTGTGTCCATGGATTAGAAGAATATCATGAAGATGTCACTCTTACCCAAACTGATTTATAGATTCAATGCAATACCAATCAAAATCCCAACAGCTTACTTTACAGAATCAGAGAAGGCAATTACCAAATTCATCTGGAAGGGTAAGTGCACCCGAATAGCCAAAAGCATTCTAAAAAAGAAGAGCAACGTTGGAGGAACTTCACTGTCTGATCTTGAAACATATTACAAAGCTACAGTGGTCAAAACAGCATGGTACTGGCATAAAGACAGACACATCAATCAGTGGAATAGAATTGAGAATCCAGAAATAAACCCTCACCTATACAGTCAACTGGTTTTTTTGTTTTTTTTTTAAGATTTATTTATCTTACTTTTTATCCATTTTAACCGCCCCCTCCCCCCCATTTTTTGCTGTTTTGTGCCCATTTGCTGGGCAATTCTCTGTGTCTGCTTCCTGCCCTCTCTTCTCATTCTTCTCCACCTGTCTTCAACAGGATTAGATCCTGGGAACCTCCGATATGGGAGATAGGCAGTTTGCCACCTGTGCCACCTCATTTCCTGGTTTTTCGGCGCATCTCGTCTTGGCTTTCCCTCATATCACTCTCCTGTTATGTCATCATCTTGCTGCATGGCTCGGCGGTGTCTGACACACCCATGCGTGGGGCCTGGGAGCTTGCCCGCTTGTGGGGCCTGGCGGCCCGTGCGCCTTCTATATTTCTTCTTTTACCAGGAGTTCCTGGGGACCGAACCCAGGTCCCTCCATATGGGAGATGGATGCCCAACCATTTGAGCCACATCTGCTCCCCACGCAACTGGTTTTTGACAAACCTACCAAGTCCATGTTAAAGGGACAAACAGTCTCTTCAACAAATGGTGTTGGGAGAACTGGATATCTATAAGCAAAAGAATGAAAGAGGGCCCCTATCTCACCCCCTATACAAGAATCAACTCAAAATGGATCAAAGATCTAAATAACAAGTACAACAAAAAGGTAGGGGTAAAATGGGGGTACAGGTACCATGTTTGTTTATGCCATTGAAGTCAAGTTGGTATCAAAGCAAATTTGATTGGGATGTTAAATTTAAGCCCCGTGGTAACCACAAAGAAAACATCTGAAAAATACATTCAGAAGAAAATGAGAAGGGACTCAAAATAGTATACTACAAAAAATCAAATAAATATGAAAGTAGGCATTAATGCAAGAATTGTGGGACAAAAAACATGTGACTTACAAAGATAAAAACAAAGTAGCAGAAGAAAGTCCTGCCTTATCAGCAGTTACTTTAAATGAAAATGGATTACTCTCCAGTCAAAAGGCAGAGATTGGCAGAATGGACGAAAATACATGACCCAATAATACTCTGTTTATAAGAGATTCACCTTAAATTCAGACACAAGTAGGTTGAAAGTGAAAAGATGTTGTGATGGTTTGAAGCTATATGGATCCCAGAAAATTATGTTCTTAGAGCTAATCTATTCCTGTGGGTGTAAACCTATTGCAAGTAGGGTCTTTTGATTTGGTAACTTCAGTTGAGGTGTGGTCCATGGTGGGTCTTAACCCTCATACTGGAATCCTTTACAAATAGGATGAATATGGAGAGAGAGACAGAGAGAATGCCAGGGAAGCCAGAAGCTGAAAGCAACAACACCTGGAAGAGCAGCAGATGCTGCTATGTGCCTTGCCATGTGACACAGGAGTCCAGGGGTGCCAGCAGCTGGTCTTCAGGGAGAAAGCATTGCCTGATGATGTCCTGATTTGGACATTTTCACAGCCTCAGAACTGTAAGCTTGTAAATGAATAAATCCCCAATATACCTATTTCTGGTATATTGTATTTCGGCAGCCTAGCAGACTAAAACAGATGGAAAAAATATTTGATGCAAAGAGTAACCAAAAGAGAGCTTGGGTAGCTATACAGTTATCCTTTCTACATCATGATTTTCCCCATCGCGGTTCTGATATATTGCGGCTGGCATAAGAAATTAAATGGGAAGTTTTGGGGAGGTTTGCAGAAGCCGCAGACAACATATGAAGGCCAGCAGATGAAACAGAAAAAGTTTAGAAACTAAGAAATGCATAAAATATATGTATAGTATTGCATAAAATTGACATATTTTATCTTTTAAAACCATAAATATACCCAAATTTTATACCCATAAAAGAAAAAGAAAAAATTCAGACTTCTTCCCTGGTATGATGGGAGGGCCAAAATTTTTTGTGTGGATTTTCCAGATCGCGGGGGCACCACGCCCCTAATCCCTGCGATGTGGAAGGGATAACTTTACTAATATCAGATAAAATAATTTTGATCAAAAACTGTTATAAGGGACAAAGAAAGGGATTATAAATTGATGAAGAAGTCATTCCAACAAGATACAATTATAAATATATATACACCTAAAAGTAGAGCCCCAATATATATGAAACAAATATTGATGGCTGTGAAGAAAGAAATAGATGGTTCTACATTAATAGTTGGAGACTTCAATACACCACTTTCAATAATAGATAGAACTTCAAGACAGAAGATCAATCTTGAATGGTACTAGAAATCAATTAGACCTAACAGACATATATAGAACACTTCACCCAACAGCAGCAGAACACACATTCTTCGCTAATACACAAGGTTCATTCTACAGGATAGACCATATTTTAGGTCACAAAATAAGTCTCAATAAATTAAATCACAAACATGTGGAAATTAAACAACACAACCACTGGGTCAAAGAACAAAAAATCACAAGAGAAATTAGAAAGTATCTTGAGGTGGCTGAAAACAAAAAAACACAAGACACCAAAACTTACGTGATGCAGCAAATAAAGCAGCTCTAACATTTTCTTAAAAAAACAAGAATGGTCTCAAATCAAAGTCCTAACCTCACAACTGGAGAATATGGAAAAAGAAGTGTTCTAAGCCCACAATTAACAGAAGGAAGGAAATAACAAAACATTAGAGTGGAGATAAAGGAAAGAGAATTAAAAAAAAAAAAACAGAAAATTAGTGAAACCAAAAGTTGATTCTGTGCAAAGATCCATAAAATTGACAAACCTTTACCTACCCTCACAAAGAAAAAAGACAGAAGGCACAAATATCTAAAATCAGAAATGAAAGGGGGTCATTACTACCAATCTCCCAGAGATTAAAAAAAAAAAAAGGATTATAAGAGGACACTATGAAAAACTATATGCCAACAAATTAGATAACCTAGATGAAGTGGACAAATTCCTAGAAACACTAAAACTACCTATACTGACTGAAAAGGAAATAGACACCTTTCCTCAGTTGCTGCTAAGGTGCTTCGTTCTTCCAATGAAGCTAAGGCTATGGTGGCATGAGGCTCTCACTTGATCTGGTGACTAGCACCACACCCAGCAGCCACCTGCCCAGCACTTGCTGGCACCATGGCCTCCTTCTCTGAACTTGCCTGCATCTACCTAGCCGTAATCCTTCACAACGATGAGGTTACTGTCACGGAGGGTAAGCTCAATGTCCTTAGTAAAGAAGCTGATGTAAATGTTGATCTTTCTGGCCTGCCTGGTTTGTAAAGACTCTGGCCAGCATCAGTATCAGGAGCCTCATCTGCAATGTGAGGGCTGGAGGATCAGCTCCTGCGGCAGGTGCTGCATCAGCAGGAGGTCCAGCCTCCTCCATCACTTCTGCCCCAGCTGAGAGAACAGAGTGGAAGCAAAGAAAGAAAAATCTGAGGAGTCTAATGATGACATTGGCTTTGGTCTTTTGGACTAAACACCTTTTCTAACATGTTCAATAAAAAGCTGAACTCTTAAAAAAAACAGAAGAAACAGAAGATATCAACAGACCAAAAACAAGTAAAGAGATTGAATCCATAACCAAAAAACTCACAGGAAAGAAAATCCCAGGACCAGGTGGCTACACTGGTGAATTTTACCACACATTTCAAGAGGAATTACTACTAATCCTGTTCAAAATCTCAAAAAAATTGAAGAGGTGAGAACACTTCCTAACTCATTCCATGAGGTCAACTACCTTAGCCAGATAAAGATATCACAAGAAAATTAAAGATCCATATATTCCATATGAATATAAATGCAAAAATCCTCAACAAAATTCTAGGAAACTGAATGCAACAGCTCATTCAAAGAATTACACACCATGATCAAGTGGGATTTTCCCAAGTATGCAAGGGTGGGTGAACAAAAGAAAATAAATTAATGTAATACAGCATATCAACAGAACAAAGGAAAAAAACCACAAGGTCATCTCACAATTGATGCAGAAAAGGCATTTGATAAACCCCAGTAACCCTTGTAGATAAAAATACACAGAAACTAGGAATAGAAGGAAACATCCTCAAATGATAAGTGGCATATACTAAAAACCCACAGCTAATATCATTCTCAATGGTGAAAGACAAAGCTTTCCCCCTAAGATCAGGAATAAGACAAGGATGCTCACTGTCACACTTTTTATTCAACATTGTATTTGAAGTTCTAGCCAGAGCAATCAGGCCAGAAAATGAAATAAAAGGCATCCAAATTGTTAAGGAAGAAGTAAAACTTTTTCATTTTTGCAGATAACATGATCTCCTACAGATAGAATCTTGAAAAATCCAGGACAGAGCTAAAATATTAATCTTGAGCATAATAAAAGGTTGTTTTAGCCACTAAGTTTTTGGGGTGGCAGCCTTTCTCAATACTGAAGATAGTGTCCTGGGGCAGGATGAAATGCACTTAGGGAGGTTCTCAGTGGTAAGGGTGCTTCTCCGCAAGGAAGGGCCAATCTGAACAAAGTGGGAAGATAAGTGCCACAGAGATGGAGGGCAGAGTTTCACTTCTACTGGGGGTAAAACAAAGGTTGAGGGTGGGGAGTATAGTAATAGCACCTGAGATTTAAAAATCCTCTTATCTGGGAGTTCCTTCATCTTCGGAGGCACCTTCACTTTTGAGAACTAAATGGGGCTGGATGCAGGGCAGGTTAGAGGTGAGGAAGCTTAGTGCTGGAATCTTAGGACTTATATAATTTCTTGTAAATTATCCAGCCCATAAAGATAGAAAAGGGGGTGGTGGTGGCAAGGATTAAAGTCAGGAATCTTGTCAGTGCTAAAAATAAAATGAAAAAAATAAAAATAAAAAAGTACATTTAGTTGAGTACCTCATGTTTTACGGTCTCTTGGGAACCTATGAACAAGGGGAAGTAAGAAATTCTTACCGCATTGTACTTGAACATTCAGGGATAATAAAAATCAACACATTTAAAAAGAAAATTCTCTATTTGAAAGTCTCATAGCATCACTATACAAAATGGAGCCAAATTAAAGTAAATCAACTTATTTTTAACACAATTCAGTAGTTAAGGAGAGTCACATCTTACCTTGTCAACATTAGCACGCGTTTTAGCAGATGTTTCCACATAGTTAACATTCCACTGATCAGCTCTGTTTTTTGCCTCTTCTACAGAAACCTGCCTTTTATCTTCTAAATCTGATTTGTTACCAACCAGCAGAAATGGAACATTTTCATCTTCTTTTACTCTTAAAATCTGTTCCCTTGGGTAAGAGAAAATCAGAAAGAAATATTAACATGTTAAACAACAAATAGCCATCAGCAATTAGGATTTATTTATAATCATATGTATTTCTATACAATGACATTAAGTTCATTTATTACATGGTGGAAAATAATCAGTACTTCTTCCTTATTCTACTATCAATCCTTTAAGTTACACATTCACTTCACTAGTGAAGGAAGAATACACCAAAGACAGTATAAGCATGGCAATAGAGGTACAAAATAAGAGTCAACTGCAACTTCCCTCTGAATGATTTCTTAAAATAAACTTTATTTTGGAAAACTTTATAGATGTACAGAAAAGTTGTGACAATAATACAGAGCATTACTGTATCCACCATACCCAGTTCCCCCTATTGTTAACACCTTCTATTAGTTGTTATATTTTATCACAATTAATGAACCAATATTGATATATTATTAACTAAAGCTCAAACTTATTTCAGATGTTCTTAGTTTTTATTGAATAACCTTTTTCCGTCCAAGGATCCCACCCAGGATCCCACATTACATTTAGTTGTCATGTCTCTTTAGGCTGCTCTTGGCTGTGACAGTTTCTCAGACTTGCCTTGTTTTTGAGGAATGCTGATCAAGTAATTTGTGGTAAGTCTCTCAATTGGGATTTGTCTGATATTTTTCTCATGATTAAAGTGGGGTTATGGGTTTTTGGGAGGAAGACACAGTGTGAAAGTACCATTCTCGTCACATCATATGAAGGGACCCTTTAAATGTTTATTTTATAGTACCACATATGTCAGAAACACCTGGAATTCAGTTCTAAAGTACAGATTTTGCATTGAGAGACAAGTTATATACTGTGAAAATGTTACCAGTTTTAAAGGCTTGTACTATGGCTCTACCCTTCTTATCCATGTGACCCAGAGCAAAGTATTTCTTTGCCTCAGTTTCCTCATCTATAAAATGGAGATAATAATAACTCTCTTATAGGGTTGTCATGAGGATTAAATGTAAAATGCTTAGAACTGCGTCTGGTACATTGTAAATATTCAATAATGTTAGCTCTATTGATGATTATTAATCCACTGGAGGAAGATGTTTTCCTATGAGATCAATGGACCAGAAGTCTTTAAGACTTAGGTTTACTATCTAGCTATCTTACAGATGCCTCTCCTTTGAAATTGTTAAGAGATTTTGAAGAATAAGATTCATAGTTACTTGCAATAATATTGCGGGCTTTACACATCGGTCTGTTTTCTTATTAGGCACTGTCTATGTTCTTGAGGGATTCTTGTCCCTCAAATTGAGAACACAGCAGGACTCCCCAGGAAGGGAGTTACATATTTTATCGTTTATTGTGTGGGTCTCCACCCACTAAGAATAACATACTATAACAAGATAACAGTTACGTATAACATAGAAGCATGTCCCGGGTGTGCCCTATGCCGGAACACTCCCCCCCCCCACCTCGACGCCCTACCCTTGATATTGATGATTGTACTTATGAAACTTTTCTTATGAAATTGAAACTTAGCCTATTATATATTACCTAGGAGTTACCTCCTGAAAGCCTCCTTGTTGCTCAAATGTGGCCTCTCTCTAAGCCAAACTCAGCATATAAATGCACTACCTCCCCCACCCCCACCCTGGCATGACTCCCGGGAAAAGCCTCCCTGGCACCGAAGAATTATTACCAAGTGCCAACTAGCAATGCATTTGGAAAA
>JAQZBX010092283.1:0-12290 GCA_029593785.1 Cabassous unicinctus
TTATGAATAAGGCAAATCATACCAAATTTTGTGTCTAACTTACCCTTGCAGATATAAATTGTCTTAAATACACAAAACAGAGCAAAATTAACCAGAAATTTAGTAATATATATTTTATAACAGTCACTGTGTATTAAAGATAAGTAAGATCAAGCCATGTGAAACATGTAGGCTAGATGGGAGGAAAGTAAGTAAATGATTGATTATAACATAATATGGAGAGGACAGTTTCAAGAATAAAAGCTAAACGATAAAATAAAGCATGCTACCTATGGATGAGGTTTTCAATCATATAGAACCAATACTTTATATCTCTAGGAAGTAGTGGGCATTTGAGAAGAGGCTTAATTTAAGGACATGAGGACAGTGTTTAGTAATTTCAGACGCTTGTTTACACATCCTTACACTAATGAGTCCATTTGTTTTTATAAGCCTCCTGATAAACAAGCTGACTTAGGGTTTGCAAACTCATTAGTGTTTTACCTGGTTGTTTACTGGAGTAGTTTCCATATGTTTAATGGTCAGGTAGTGATAATACAGATTAAAGATTCTGATACCCTCAAAGGTTAATTGTGGCTTTTTTGTATCTTTATCGTCTCCTTCTTGAGCTTGTATTCACAGAGACACTAACTTTCATGGACTCTGATAACAGCACAGTGTTTCATTACCATTACATACTCACTAAACAAATGAATTGCCTCTTTATAGAGGCAAAAATACCTCTTTATAAGGCAAAAATACCTTAATATTCTTCTCACTGTTTAAATAGGCATTTTTCAAAATTTTAAAATGTATGTATTAATCCAATTCTGCTTCTTAAAATCTGCACTAGAATTAGAAGTGAAAATTATGAGGAATCAAATCAAAATGCAAACCATGATCTCTTGACCCAAAACCATATTCTTCTCTTAAGTTTCCTCTTTTTTAATGTACTGGATTTTACTTTGCTGAAAACATAAATTGAATATAACAAAAAAAAAAATACAAAATTGCTTTCTCCAAATAAATTTTTTCTGTTTATCTTGCTAACTTCCTGCACTTAAGAATATTTAATGTTGTGAATAAATTTTATTTTTTAGTTATGTTTTATATTTTACAGTGAAGTTTTAATATTTTGGTCATGTATTTTTTTCTTTCTCAAATCCTTTCATTTCCATCTATGGGGGTCCAGTGAGTACCCTTGCTCTGGATCCCCTTAAGGGAAACTCAGCATGCAACACACAGCCACCTGCATACCCAAAGTACACAAGTTAAAATGTAACAAACATCCCCACAGAGAAACAATGTAAAGATAGTATCATAGGCTAATTTTCTCCAGGTTGTACAATTAATAACACCAGCACCATTTTTGTGCTTCATGTGACTCTAGCAAAAACTCTGTTATGAAATGTTCTTGTTCTGAGACTCTATATATTGTCCCTCATTTTCCCACCTCTTTGCAGTGCACTATTTTCATTCTCTGGACCTTTGCCACCAGAAAGAATCTCTCATGTCCTTAAGTCCCAGTAAATAAAGCTCATGTCTAACACATTGCTGAGTGCATTCTTTGGTCTTGCAGTTGCCCAGACCCATGCCTTTCAGGAGTTAGGTAGCAACAATTGGTGAGCCAGCCAGGAGATTGAAGGAACACTGGCAGTAGCAAGCATGAGCTCAGGAAAAGGATAATCCACAGGGTAAATCCTGGTTTGGCCTATGATGTCCATGTGGGGAAGGGTGGCTGCCCTTCAAGATGAGTAGGGAGTGCTAAAGGAATATGGGGATGCCCTGAAAACTTCTGCAGGTATACTGGCTATACTATAGCAGTTAACAAAACAGCTGCATTTAAATAAGAAAAAGGGAGACTGCCAGATATTGGTGGCTATTGCATGGCCCCTGTTATGAGCCTTGCAGTGGCTACTAAGGCAGAAAAAGTGAAAAAGGCCTCTGTGTGCCCCTTAGAAGAAAAATTAAGGTTAGAAAAGGACATGTTCCTGGCACAGGCAAAGATAAACTATTATTTAACCAATTGCCTGCACCAAATATTGATGTTAGAATCCCTAGCTTGTAGATATGATCAGGCTATTGGCCATAGGCTGCTTTGAGTCCAGGTCTGGAAGATATTAAACACCCTTGGGTGGAAACTTATGGCATGGGACCCTATGGACCCCTCCTCAGATAAGGAAAAAGAAGAAGAATGAGGGAAAAGCTAGGTGCATAAAATGTAGGCTGGGGAATTAAAAGTCATAATTTGTCTTGTAATCCCCCAATTAAACCTTTTAAGAGCCTTAAAATGAAAGTAATTAATCCAATTACCAAATTTCAGTAAGTTAAAAAAAAAAGTCCTTGAAAGGCATGAGAAAATCTTTTCTAAATTATGACAATTATAATATATATCCCAGAACATCACAGTCAGTATGCTTTTAAGGAAATTCACAATTTTAAAATTTTATTTTTTAAAAAAGGGTTTAGCCTCTTGTAGATAAAGGAAGAAAAAAAATTCTAGCTTAAACTTTAATTGTTCTAATGTTATTTAGCTTGAGTGTAATCTCCCTAGCTTTATAGGATACTAATAAAATAAATTAGGAGGTCCAGGGTTTGATTTCCAGGGCCTCTTGTTGAAAGGCAAACTGGCCACACAGAGTGCTGGCCCACATGGAGAGCTGATCTAGTGAGATGATGCAACAAAAAGAGACACAGATGAGAGACAATAAGAGATGCAACAGAAGCTGGAGCTGAGGTGGCGCAAGAGATTGAGAACCTCTCTCCCACTCCAGAATTTCCCAGATTAGTTCCCGCTGCCACCTAAAGAGAAGACAAGCAGACACAGAAGAACTCAGAGAGCAGACAGAGAGCACAAAAACAATGAGTGGGGGTCAGAAACAAATAAATAAATCTTTTTAAAAATAAGAAATATAAGACCAAACTTAAATGAATAAAAGTAAATTTCATTGGTTCTTAATTGTAATTTAATAAGCATATTTAAAAGTAAAAGTATATTAAGGTTATAAAAAGTTTGCAAAGGCATTTTGTAAACTGAAATATTTAAATAGTTAATTCCAGGAAGCCATTATTAAATAAAAACCTAAACTGATATTAATAACAAAGTGTAACTTCTTAAAAGGAAAACCAGTCAAAGGCCATCTCAATCTGCATATGAAGGTAGCAGTAGGGAAAAAAATATTCTTAATTCCTTTGGGAATTTTAGGTTTTCATAAAATATTAAAAAATAGTTTTTTCCTATACTGCTAAAATAGAATATGACCTTTAAAACAATAAAGGTATCTTTCTCTATTCTGAATTAGTGCCTGAAGTAAATGGAAAGTTCATTGCTGTTTTGGACTCCTGAAGCAAATGGCAATGGCTCAATATTGCCAGATTTACAATGGACTTTGCCGGAAGACTGGCTCTGTTTCCTAGTGCCAAGGGGCCCTATGCACCAGGCCAGTAAAATACTGGCAATTCCCTCCAAGGTCAATAGTGCTGCAGCATGCCAGCTGTGTGAAAATCAAACCAAATGGAACAATAATTACCAAAATTAATTTAAGTAGAACTTAAGCAAACACAATTGGAATTATGGCCTGGTCCCATGGAGAGACAACATGTATGGTATGGCAAACCTAAAGCTTAAATCTATTAACTGCAACTCAAAGAAGAACTTTTGCCTTAATTCATACTTTAATTAAATATATAGGTAGTGCTGTACCTATATATTTGATAAATTCAATAATATCTCTTCTATTCTAAACCACATGCAGAAGGATATTAAACATGTTAAAAAGTCCTGGTAAACTTAATTCATTTTCTAAGTAGTTAATAAATGTATCTATAATAAAAAAGAATAGCTCTCTTATGTATAAGGTTTATACTTTGCTTATAAAATGCTTGTCTTGTTGTTGCTTCTTGTCTTTGTGAGTTTATGTCTAGGGCATAAACTTCTCATCCTCTCCTAGCTGTTCTAGGCATAACCACCACTGAGGGAAGTGGGGGTGAGAGTTTATACCAAATCCAGCAAGTTCCTTACACTTTTTGTAGGACCATGTTTCTTCAAAATTCTAACTAAGCTTATTTCTTCCAGAGTCAACACCTTCCAGAACAAGGTATTAGTCATGTGGGAATTTCATCCAGTTCCAATCACATTGCTGTACTCAATTTCCCTCAACCTCAATAGAATAGCCAGAGAGTTCCACACCTCATCAGGCAGGGACTACTGACCCTAACCAGCAGGAACCAGCTACAGAAGAATAACAATCACCTTTCAGCTCCCCCTTAAAAATAAGGGTGTAAACTCTCTGAGGGAAAATTTGAGGCAAGTTACTATTATAAACAGGAAAGTCAGCTGGTCAAAAAAAAGCTTGCCAAAAACTCTGGTCACAAGTTACAGTTTAAAATTCCCAAGCTCAAAAAAAAAAATTCCTAATAACTCCAAACAAAAATGTCTCTCCATTGGTCCCATAAAAGCTGACCAGTAGAGTTAAAAAGGCAACTAAACAGTCCAGCAAATATCTTGGAACTTGAGTGTGTTTATGTGAACTCTCTTTATGCCTAAACTAGTTTTTTATGTCACCGCAAAAATCTCAGAAAATTTAATAGCGGAAAATGTATGGTATTAAAAGCCTCCTCATACTACTCCCCTACCTAGGACGTTATTATCTACTAATGGATATGTTGCTTGTATACTGTTAGACCAGCACGATCTGCCCCTTATTGATCTTTGGACCATAATTCCTGCAAATTTGACAGCATAAAGCACCTTGCTAGCATGGCAAAATACAACCCATTGAAAAGTTTAGAACAAGACATTCTCAATGAATAATGTTCAATGTTGTGTATATATTCTTGATTGCTCTCATAATTTCTCATAAGTTTTAAATCATATGCAAGAGCACATAAGTCATATTGATAAATTAGCTATTGATTCCCTATCTAACTAGTTTAACTCCCTCTCTTGGCTTCAGCAACATGTCTCTGTAGGTTTACTAGCTTTAGCAAAAGATTCTTAGTATTTTGTTGTATGCTGTACTGTTGGAAAATGTGAATGTATTGTGTATCCCATGGGCAATGCAAGCTGCTGAATGGGGGTGGATTGTGTGGGTCCAGTGGGTACCCTGATCCTGACTTCCCCTAAGGGAAACTCAGCCTGTAGCACACAGCCTCCTGCATTCTGAAGAACGCAGTTAAAATGTAACAAACCTCCCCACAGGGAAACAATGTACAAATGGTTTCATGGACTATACTTTTCTCCAGGCTATACAGTTTCTTCCTATAATAACATCACCAGACTCCATTTATGTGCTTCATATGAGCCTAGCAAAACTTTGATATGAAATGTCTTTGTTTTGAGACCTGATATATTGCCCCTCATTTTCCCATCTCTTTGCAGAACACTATCTTCTTTCTCTGGGCCGCTACCACCAGAGAGAATCTCTTCTGTCCGTAAGTCCCAATAAATAAGGTTCATGTCAAACATATTGCAGAGTTTATTCTCTGGTCTTGCAGCCTCTCCCACCCATGCCCTTCAGGAGCTGGGTTGAAGCACCTTCTCTTATCACAACCCACAAGTAACATTAAATAAAATGAATAGCCCTCTCCAATATAATCCATAGAGAATGCGCTTTTAAAAACATACAACATCAGTTTTCCAACAATTTGCTTTTACTACTTGAGAATTCATAATCATCACCTTTTTCATCAATAATTTTTTAAAAAATTTAACACAATCACTTAAGTGTGGAGTACAACTCAATTAGTTGGTATTTGACCATTCCTTGATTTATAGACCTTTGCTTGATTGAGGGTATTTTTTTGCTTTTTGTCATTATAAAAAAATGAATGCTGTCATAAAAAGCCTTGTCCCCTTAAGCTGATATGCTGATATTTTTTATTTCTCATATATGTGCTTAAGGGTCCTTCCACAGTCTATGTGTTTCGGAGTAAGATTTTTATATACAAAATAATGTGAAAGTGTTATCAATAGTGATTTTTTTCAATTAGTGCTTTCTTTTTTAAATTTTCATGAAAGGAAATTAACATTTTCAGAATTTTGTCTGTGTGTGTGATGATAAAATTGCAAAATGACAATAATAGTTGTATGATATTAGCTAACTGATATCATAGCTACAAACTGAAGGGTTGTCAAGCATCACTTCTTTTTTGTAGAAAATGTAAAATATTCCAGACTTTACAGGACAAGGCCATGTCTGTAATAGATACAGCACACATTTTCATCATAAAATTATAGTGATAAATCATTCCAAAGAATACTGCCAACCTACATGTAAATCTTTTGAGTATTTGTACCTACGTAAACTTCTTCCCAAAATTATAACCTTAAGAATTCTTTTAATTATTTATTTTCACACTATATGCAATTAATAACCTGATGAACCAAAAGCTTTTAGCTAACAAAGTGAACTATATTTGTATTAATAATTAAAACTCAATAGATACAAAAGGACCTAATGACTAGATTTTATGAACTCAGCAGCCAATTATTTCAAAAGTTCTCAAGTTTGATTTCGTACATGAGCTCAGTAATGGATTTCCTCAAAACTTATTCCATGGCCTCTTTATTGTCTGAAGGCATTTTCTCAAAGTCTCCAATTTTCCATATGGAGGAGGAAGTCATTCTGGCTTTAGGATATTGTAACTGGATAGATCACAAATAGGCTTATGACATTTGCCATTTTATCTCAAGAATCCAAGTGGCTCATTCCTTAATTTCACATATAAGTTTGAGACCAAGCTACAACTTTTAAGGACACTTAATTTTAAGTTAAGGATCAAATTTTAATAATAAAAATATAATATTGTCTATTTTATGTGACTGTTCTTACAGCAGAAAGGCCTAAACTCAATCTCATGGTGTACAAACAAGGTCCCCTTATGTCTGATTTGAGGTCTGCTTCCATACAGTAAATGCAAAATATCGAATGTAGCCAAAACATGTTTGTAAAAGAACAAAGTTGAAGAAAATCCAATGATGATTTCAAGACTTACCATAAAGCTACAGTAATCAAGATAGTGAAATATTTTTTAAAGATAGATAAATATATCAATGAAATAGAAATAGAGTCTAAACATGTGCACATATGTATATTCAACTGATTATCAACTAAGAAGCCAAAGTAATTTAATCATATCCAGAATGCATATAAATACCTCTACAAGTCAATAACAAAATGACAACCCAATACAAATAGATAAAAGGTTTAAACCAATACTTCACAGAAAAAAATATGAATATGAATAGGCAATAAAGATGTGCAATAAAGCCCTGACATCCTGTGTCATCAGAGAAATGACATTACAGTAACAATGAAATACTACTTTCTACCCACTAGTTTAGATAAAACTTAAAACAATATTACAAAATATTAACTACTATTTGCAGTGTCTGGAATCATCAAATGTTGTTGGCTGTAGTGGGAAATAGTACAGCCACTTCAGGAACAATTTGGCAATTTCTAATAAAGTTAACATATGTCTCAGGAATCTCCTTCTTAATTCTTACCCAAGAGGAATGAAGGCATATGTGCAGAAAATTACTTGTACACTAACGTTGATGATAACTTTATTCCTAATAATTGAACTTGAAATATTCAAACTGCCTATAAACAGAAAAAATGTAAACAAATTGTGGTATATTTATAAAATCAATACTACAGAGCAACAAAATGGCATCAACTACTGATGCATCCAACAGCATGGAAGAATTTCAATAGCATTGTCAAGCAAAATAAATCAGACAAAACATATTATACTATTTTATTTATATCATGTTATAGCATAGGAAAAATTAAATTCTAGTCATAGAATTCATATCAATTTAGCCTGGGATATGATGTGAGGGATTAAATAAAAGATAAATCAGGAAACTTTCTGAGGTGATGGAGATGCTTTCTTGATTGGAACACTAATAAAAGAGTTGTTTTCATTTGTAAAATCTCATTCATGTGCACTTATAATCTAAGCAATTTATTGTATGTAAATTTTACCTTAATAAAGTTTTTTAAAAGAAACCATTATGAAGTAACCTGTTGTTTATATCTTCTCAGAAGCTTGCCACAAATTTCTTTTTAAGGCATATAAACCAAGTTTTAAAGTATATATTACATTAAATATATATCTGTATATTTAATTAATAAATTTCTCTGATGTGGATTTAATATGATTTCAGTATTTTGCCTACTGAATAATAGTATCATGAAGATTTTTGTTATATATTTTAATAACTTGTATTACTTCTATAGATATGAATTCAGAAGTAGATTATCTGCTCAATGAATATATATATCTTTCAACTGTTTTGGGGACTCAGGAGAGAGGTTTAAAATAATTATGTTCCTCTGTTCATGGCATATCATCATAATGGGCCTGGCAAAGTGCAGGTTTTTTTAAATTTATTTCTTGTTTCTTTCTAACTTTATTGTTTTATCCATCCCTCCTGTCACAGCCAGGTAAACAGATTGATATATTTAATGCAAATCTGTTTGTTTTCTCGTGTGCTGACAAAATGTATGTTTCTGTTTCATGTGTATACATTTATACTTTATATAAATGACCTTGTGCCACCCATATAGCTCAAGTTCCATCTTTCAATTTAAGGTCTATAGTAGATAATCTTATGACATGCCAGAATGTAAATATTGCTACAAAAGGACTTAAGCACCACAGAAGAAAACTGTCTCGGGGACAATTCCTTTTTATATAATTCTATTAGCCAGCACATGTATATATATATCACTGAATATATATATTCAGTGATTTAAAAAATAGTGTTTATCTGGAAATCTGAAGATATATTCAAACCTTACCAAAGAGTTTTGATGTTAAAAATTATTGACTTTTCCCCAGTAGTTTACATTCTACTTATTTTTCTCACTACAAAACAAGAATAAAGAAAAGAGTAAAATAATAATTTTATTGCATGAGGCTCTTTCTTTGGAGGATGAATCCTCCTTTTACTTCTACTTCTGTCCCTTAGATAACGACCATGCTAACTGTATTACACAAAGCAAAAGGGAAGAAAAGTCTCATTTACACTAGAATCACTATATGACTAAATAAACAGAGTTTGTACTAATTTGACTGATAAATATTTCAACAGTCTATTTTCACAAAACCTATTTCTGACTGCAAATGAGATTCTTTAGAAGATATACTCAATCACTGTGTCCTTCAGATGCCATGAACTTCAATTCATGTCAATTATCTAGACCTGGACTGTCACGAAGAGGTCTCAAAGGGTGTCTGATTCAATTCCCAGAGGAGCTCTTGTTAAAGAACTAATTACTGGTGGCACCTCTCCAAGAAGGTAAAAAGCAGTGTTAGGAATCCAGAGTCACTGTGTTTCTGAGATAGGGATTCAAAGGTTTATAAATTTCCATCAACTCTCACTGCCTTGATTATGTAGGGACTAACTAAGATCTAGAAGCAAGTACTCCATTAAGGTGGGTAGAAAATATTTATCTTGTGTTTGTATAATGGCCATTAAGAAATCCAAAACCTGCAGTTGAAACAAGCCACTTAATTTCTTTTTAAAAGGCCCTAGGTGTTAAGCTTAATCAAATTATACAATGTTTAAGCTAAGTTTGTTTCCAAGATTTATAGCTATTTGGGGGATATAGAATGTCAATTATGATCCAGCTATGTATGTTTTGAAGTTAGAATCACCATCTTTATGTCTTGTGTACTTAAATCAATTATATCACTAATGAAACAGTGGATTTTCACACATGGAAACTATATATATCATAGTATTTTTGCAATGTTAGCTAAAATAAAATTTCATGTTTCAAAAGATAACCTGTGAAATTAAACTGGATATGCAAGTATTCATACTCCAAATGGTGCTTCTTTTTTTGAGATTATAACCATAAATCATAAATTCCCTCAGGAAAATCATCATTTATCTCATGTACTCAAACACATATAGAAGCATAAAATGGAAACACTGCAATAATGGAATAAATTTAGGTAGGCCATTTATTTCCCATCAAATAAATCCTCACATATTTTAGTTGGGAAGATATAAAAAAAAATAAGATCTCTATTTGAAGAGAGATCTGATAAGAAAGAACAAGCCATTAAAATCTACATAACCCTAAATTGCTGGTTTGTTGGGATATAATTCTATAATATTCTCAGGGGGAAGAAAGCAAAGAAGAAAATATTCATTTCCTGTGTTGCCCTTAGAACTATTGACTTAAAATAGAATGCTCACAACTAATTTTACATTCTTGTTACTCTCTTTTGTCATTTGATAATGAAAGAAAATTTTAAATACATAGACAAAATTTGCAAAATATGTTTTTTAAGATGTCATTATTACCCTCTAGCCATACAGCACTAGTACAATTTAAAGGCAATTCACCAATATTTCTACTCTCCCTCTTACTCATAAGTCTTCATAAGCGGGAATTTGCATAGTGTAGGATCAAGATTGGTATACTTAAATTTACAAGTTTAATTTGTTAGTTCTATTTCACTCTAATTTCATTTCCAGTTTCTTATCACATGAGGACACTATTAAAAATGGTGGGCAAATTTATTTCATGTAAGATGCCACCTCACAGAAAATGGAGTAGACCAAGGGGAATCGTATAAGCAAAGTCATGGAAGACCAGATATGAATGTATATGTTCAATGTGTGGCTGATAGGGTAGCATGACTAGGAAAGTGATATGGACCTGATTATAGAATGTGTTGAAAATGAGACCAAAACAGAATTCAATTATTATAAAAAATAACTCAGGTTATATATTTTACTTATTCTAAAAGCTTTGATTTACTGCCATTTGCCTATCTGCCCAATCTGAGAGAACTGAGACACGGAGACTAGAAAGGACACTATTACAGTAATCACTGGCATTGTTAATGAAGTCTTGACATAAGGATGTAGAAGAGGAAAGCATTGACTGGAAAAAAGTAGAGCTTTGAAAAGAGAATTTATTGAAATTGACAAATAATTCAATGTAGAGCTTTGAAAGAGAAAATTAGCTAATAAATATGATGGCTGTGATTTAAAATGGTGTTTTAAATTTTATTATTGCATTTTCAAATGAAGACAGCAAGCCAGTAGCATACTAGATTTCAGGAGAAAGAGTGGGTCCAGTACAATTTGCAAACATTCATTTTGGCTGATACCTGAAATGTGCTATGTTTGTCATGGGAAGGAAAGGAGAGAATGAAGACTGAAGACAGATTATTAGAAATTGCAAATATAGAAAAGACAAAATAAGACACATGCATATGCATGAGTGGTGATATAGAAGTAATAACCCAGTGTTTTATGACAAAAAGGCATGATAGAATTTCAAAAACACAGGGGAGGTCCTCAGTGGAAATTGCTGCAAATTTGTTAAGCAACATATTATGAATTTTTTTACAAATAAAGACAAAGCTGCAAAAGAGTTGAAATAAGTGTATCATCAGCCAGGATGATGTTTTTCAAGTATTCAAATACAAGCCACATCATTGTGTTCTAGACTTAAAAATTAGCTTACCTAAATGATTACTTAAATATCTCATAAGCACCTAAAGCTTAGCATGTTCAAAATCTCATATTGATCACACTCACCTCTGTTATTTTCTTATCTGCTAAAATAAATACCATACAATGGGTTGGCTTGAAAAATGGGAATGTTTGGCTAGCAGTGTTGAGTTTAGGAGAAGACCAAAATTGAGGTGCCCCAAAGATTGTGGTGTTCTGGGGCTGGCTGCTGGTGATCCATGGACCCTGGTTTTTCTGTCATATTGTTGAGGCAGCTGCAAAAGGTAAAAATGAGTGGGTGATCCAATCTCCATCTACCACTTCATCATACATGTCTTAAATAATTCATTATATTAATTTTGTTGTATATGTCATTTTGTTTCTGTGTCAACTGTTTTTTCAAATGTTCTTTCTCTCTATCTCCAGCTCCTTAACTTTGACCCACCTCTACTCTTTTCAATTTATATAATTCATCACTTTCAGAACAGCCAGAGAAATCTTTTTACAGGTAAAGTTAATTCACCTAATTTAAAACTTCTCAATGTCTTACAATTCACTTAGAATAAAATACAAATAATTATTGTGGCCTTAATTATCTGTTCCCACTAATTTTCCAGTTCTTTCATAATCCAGTCATCCTGGTCTCCATTATGTCTCCCCTTACAAACAACAAAACTAAGCTCTTCTCTACCCCAGCACATTTTCAAGAAATGTATCCCTGCCTGGAATCCCAGATATTTTCCCTCTGATTTATTGTATAGTTGGTTCCTTCTCAGCCTTCAGGTTTCAGTTCAACTGTTACTCTCTCAGAATAGCTGTC
>JAQZBX010092284.1:0-12290 GCA_029593785.1 Cabassous unicinctus
GGAACTCCAGTACTCAGTCCTTCCACAAAAACAAGTATTAAACAGCAGGAACTATCTGAAACAACTGCTTTGAAAATCCAAAGGCCAGAAGAATACTGTACAACATCCAGGCAAGAGCAGGAGAAAATGGCTGATAAATTATAGTAAGGAGAAGTATATTGTTATCCCCACACAGCAGCTATGGGGGCTTATTTCCCACTGTAGCAACAGGCCGCTGAGGGGTGCAGCACCTGGTTATTTCACTGGTGACAGATAAGGATGTAAAAATTCTCTTCTGCAATACCAGGGGTGGGCATCTCGACAACTGATCATGGCTTTTGGTTAGTGATATTGGATCTCTGGCTAGTAGGCTATGAGTGTGGCCATTGTTTCAACCTACACAAGGCAAATGTGGTGACAGCTAATGTTTCAACCATCTAGACAAGGGAAGAAGCTGCCATTATTTCAAACTACCCTAGACAGGGGCAGTAGCAGTGGAGACTTAAGAACGCTATAATTCCTCAAAGCTGTGGGAGACAGTTAGGTGAAGGGCTACATTTGCTGTACAGGCCAAGAAACCTAGGCCTTAAGGAGCCATGCAAGAAGCTCTTGGCATCAAACCTGATTCCTTCTTCAGGCCTTGTGGAACCTGTCTACAAACCATTGTATGTCAAGTCTAGCCCTACTTTGGCTGTGAAAGACTTATTTGGAAAAGTATTTTCTGGCATGCAACATCTTCCAGAATTTGCATTCCAGGCAAAAGCAGCTTGAGATGCTGACATGTGTGTAAGAAACTATGGAGGTAGAAAGCCTTGGGCTAAGGTATGCAGCTTCAAACACCCAGGAGTGGGAGATCTATCTTGTGGGAAATAGAGGGGACAACCAAATTCCTATAAACAGAGGGGCTCTAAAATGACCAACATGTAAAATGCCAGGACAAACACCATGAAAGACAGGGAAAACCTTGAACACTTCATTCACTTTGGGCAGAACTTACTGACAGGAGAGCTGAAGCTCAAGAAAATCTCTGTATCATCAGCAGCTGGTTATAAAATCAAGAAATAGGCATTTCAGGAAATATAACCCAGAAATAACATTTTAAAATATGAAAGTGTGTGTGTACAAGAAAAAGGTAGAAGACAAACAGAGAAACAGGAAATGATGGCCCATCCACAGGTAGAGGATACAAATTGATAAAACACCAATGAAGAAGACTAGAATATGGACATATTCAACAAAACCTTTAAAAATTAATTTATAAATGCTTAGGTCATAAAGTAAAATATAGAGAAAGAACTAAAAGATATCAGGAAAGTAATGAAAGAGCAATATGAGAATACTATTAAAGACATAGAAACTTTAAAAAGGAAGCAAACAGAAGTAATGGAGTTCAAGACCAAAATAACTGAAATAAAAAATGCCCAGGAGGGGTCAAGGGAGTTTGGAGCTGGTGGGTAAACAGATGTGGCTCAAGCGATTGGGCTCCTATCTACCATATAGGAGGTCCAGGGATCTATTGTCAGGGCCTCCTGGTGAAGGCAAGCTGGCCCCAGCGGGGAGCTGGCCCATGAGGAGACCTGGACAACATGGAGTGCTGGCCCACACTGAGTACTGGCCTACATGGAGAGCTGACACAGGAAAAGGAGGCAACAAAAAGAAACACAGAGGAGAGGCAATAAGAGATACAGCAGAACAGGGAACTAAGGTAGTGTAAGAGATTGAGCACCTCTCTCCACTCCACCTAAAGAGAAGATAAGCAAAGAAGAGCACACAGAGAGTAGATGGGGGAGGGATATAAATTTAAAAAGTATACATGAACTTAAAGGCAAGACACTTGAAATGAGTCAGATTGAGAAGCAGAAAATAAAGAACTATAAAAAGTGAAAATAGCCTAAGACACTTCTGGGATGCTGTTAAACATACCAATATTCACATTGAGCAAGTCCCAGAAGGAGAAGAAAGAAAAGGTAGAAGGAATATTCTAAGAAATATTGACAGAAAACTTCCCAAACATCGCAAAAGATATGAATATGCACATCCCAGAAGCTCAGAGAACAACAAACAGGTTAAACATGAAGAAAAATACAGCATATATTAATCCCACTATCAAATGGAAAAGATGGAAAGAGCTTTGAAAGCTGCAAGAGAAAAGCATTGTGTTATGTAAAATGTAGTCTCAATTATATTTACGGCTGATTTCTCATGAGAAACCATGGAGGAAAGAAGACTGCGTTGACATACTTAGAGTGCTGAAAGAAAAGAACTGTTGACCAAGAATTTTATATCCCATGAGATTTTCTTTCAAAGATAAGAAAGGAGATTAAGACATTCTCAGATAAATAAAAGCTGAGGGAGTTCATCACCACTAGAAATGCCCTACAAGCATGGTGTATTTTTCCATAAAACCCAATTTTTAACATCAAGCATTAATAGTGTTCATTTGTTATAGTTCATGAAACAGTCCATCATCTACCACATGGTTCCCTGTGTTATAAAGTTCTGTGCCTTGTACAAACTATTCACAAAGTTTACAGTAAGTGGTTCTCAGCTTCCCTACAGACTTGTGTTGTCATCAACTCAGGAAATTTTAGAATGTTTTCTAAGTCATAAAGTAAAATCCCCATACACACCTGTAATTGACCCTTAGCATTGATATAGTAACTTCTTTGACATTGATGCAAGAATATTACAATATTGTGTTAATTATAATCCATAAGTTAGATTAATTGTATTTTGACTATGTATCATCATATTCTTATCACTTTGTAATAGTGACATACATTTGTGTTAGTTCATAGAACATTCTTGTTTTTGTGCAATTAACTACAGCCATCAACTACCACCAAATTCACTGTATATGATACAGTCCCTAGATTATCCTCTAGCTTTCTTTCAATTGGCATTTACATCCCTAGACTAACTCTTTCAGAAACAAACGTATTTATAAATCAACAGTTTTAGTTATACTCAGTAAAATGTGTTACCATCAAATCTATCCAGCTCCATGATTTTACTATCAAGCTAAACATTCAACATAAATTAAGCATCACTATCCCGTCTTAGCCTTCAATCTGTTTCCTAGTAACCTATACTCTAAATTTTAACTCCATGTGTTTTTTCTTTGTATTTAACTCATATTAGTGAGATCACACAATATTTGTCCAATTTAGTCTGGCTTACTTCACCCAGCATAATATCTCCAGGGTTCATCCATATTGTCATATGCATACCAATTGTATTTATTCTTACAGCAGCATAGTATTCCACCTTATGTATATGCCACATTTTGTTTATCCATTCAACAGTTGATGGGTAGTTTCCATCTTTTGGTAACTATGAATAATGCCACTATGAACATTGGTGTGAAAATGTCTGCTTCTATCCTTTTTTTCAGTTCTTCTGGATATCTTTCAGGAGAGGGATTGCTGAATCATATGGAAGTTCTATATTTAAATTCCTGAGGAGCAACCCGTTTTCCATAGTCACTGCACCATTCTACATTACCACAAAAAGCAAAAAAAGTGTTCTTAATTCTTCATGTATCAATTACTTTCTTTTGTTGCTCATATTTTGGGTGTAAGGTTTAACAAACCACCACCTACCACATGATCTTGAAGATGTTTGTCTACAATTTCTTCTAGGAGTTTTATGGTTGTTGGTTTTACATGTAGATCCTTGGTCCATTTTGATTTAATTTTTGTATAAGGTGTGTGTGAGAGGGAGAGGTCTTCTGTTTTTTGGATATGGCTGTCCAACACTCCCAGCATCATTTGTTGACTAGACTATTCTGGCCAGCTGTGAGGGCATGACAACTTGTGAAAAATCACTAGACTTTAGATGTGAGGGTCTATTTCTGAGTTCTTGATTCAGTTCCAAAGGTGAATCTGTCTTTATGCCAGTACCTTGTTGTCTTTACTACTGTAGCTATGTAATATTCTTTAAAGTCCAGAAGTGAGAGTCCTCCAACTTTGTTCTCTTTTTTCAGACATGTTTGGCAATATGGGGCCCCTTACCAAATAAAATTGATAATGTGCTTTTCCATTTCTGCAAAAAGGCTGTTGGGATTTTCTTGGGATTGGGTTGAGTCTGTAAATCAGGTTGGGTAGAATTGACATAGTAACAATATTTAGTCTTTCAATCAAAGAATGGAATGACCTTCCATTTATTTAAGTCTTCTAATGTTTGTTTTAGCTATGTTTTGTAGTATTCTGAATACAGGTGTTTTTTGACATAGTTTAAGCTTATTCCTAAAATTTTGATACATTTTATCACTATGGGAAATAGAATGTTTTTTACTTCCTCTTCAGATTTCTTTTACAATTCTATAGAAACACTACTTTTTTTTTCTCTTATTACCCTTGTATCCTGCACTCTGTTGAACTTGGTTATTAGCTCTAGTAGCTTTGTTGTAGAATTTTCAGCACTTTCTAATATAGGATCACATCTGTGAATAGCGAACATTTTATTTCTCCCTATACAATTTAGATGCCTTTTATTTATTTTTCTTACCTGATTGTCCTAGCTGGAACATCTTCAGTTATATTGAACATTAGTGGAGATAGTGGACATCCTTTTCCTGTTCTCAATATTAGCAGGAAAGATTTTAGTCTTTCACCATAAAGTACAATGTTAGTTGTCGGTTTTTCATGTTCAGAATGTTTCATTCAATTCTTATCATTCAGAGTGTTTTTATCATGAAATAATGCTGCATTTTGTCAAATGCCTTTTCTGTGTGAATTGTGATAATGTGATTTTTCTTCTTTGACTTATTTATGTGATGTATTACACTGATTTTCTTGTGCTGAACCACTCTTGCAAGCCTAGGATAAAACCCACTTGATCATAATGAATAATTATTTTTATTTGTTGTTGGATTTGATTAGTGAATATTTTGTTGAGAGTTTTTGCATCTATATTCATTAGGGAAATGGGTCTGTAATTTTGTATTTTCATAATATATTTATCTGACTTTGGTACTAGGATGATGTTGGCTTCCTAGAATGTTTTCAGTACTGTTATGCCTATCCAATTTTTGGAAGAATTTGAGCAGGTATTTTATTAATTCTTCTTGGAATAATTAGTAGAATTCATATGTGAAGCCATCTGGTGCTGGACTTTTTTTATTGGTGATAAGTTATTGATGAAAGATTCAATTTCTTTATTTGTAATTGGTCTATTGACATCTGCTATTTCTTCTAGTGTCAGTGTAGAAAACAAGAACTGGCTTAACTTGTCAGAGTATCATAACTTCAATGAAGTTTAAATTAACAATGAAAGGAAGGCTGCCATAACAAGTCAGGGATGAAAAAGTGTGGGGCTCTGATCCATGAGCTGG
The DNA here is from genome assembly GCA_029593785.1 of Cabassous unicinctus. Lineage (NCBI taxonomy): Eukaryota > Metazoa > Chordata > Mammalia > Cingulata > Chlamyphoridae > Cabassous > Cabassous unicinctus. The sequence continues at coordinate 5,315 of JAQZBX010092284.1, forward strand.
CGAAATTTGTCTTTATGTCCCTGAATTTCTCTAATTCCTTTGAACTATCTTAATGTGAAGAAGTGGCTTACTCCTCCCTATCAATATCTAGCAGACATCTACCCCTTCATCAGAGGTTATACAAAATTTTCTCCATCCACAACATCATATGCCTCTTCAGGTTATATCCCTATTTCACCTGGTGGATACCAGGCTGATAACTAGAGTTAAGCAACAATATTACCCAGTTTTGAAGGTAATGAGTCTGATAAATGAGGAAATATACTATAACCCATAGTAGCCATAATATTTTCTGAGAATTTACTACTAAGAGCTCATATAGTCCAAGTGCTATTGGATACTGAGCATGTTTGATCATGTAGGCCCCAAAACAGTTTGTTAAACTCTCCCCTGATATACAGGATTAATAACCTAAAAGTTACCCAGTAGATTATTTAAATTCAATACTTAAAGGTCATCTGGAAGCATTGAAAAAGTGATGGCTCCCAATAAATGAGGTAGATATGGCAAAATTGTTGTAGAAGACAGTAGAAAGTGAAGTAAGAGACACATAGAAGTAAAAATGCTGCAGTGAATATACTGCACAAGAGTAGTGAACAACCTGGTGATCATTTTCTAACCAAAGCCCAAGAAATTATACCATTTATCAAGTCCTAAAGATTGTAGTAGTGAGGGGGCATCAGCATTACAAACATGTTCATAGGGATGGCTCCTCCAGAGATAATGGTAAGAAAGTCCATTTCATAATTAAGTCCCTTAATAGCAAAGGCAATGATAAATCATCAAAACAATAGAAGGCAAATGATTGCACTTAAAGATGAGATAGATATAATTATAAAAGTGAAAGGCAAATTTGTAAAGTAGTCTGGAAGCCTGACACTCAGAGAGTTATGAAAAATAATGATAGAACTTGGTATTCCTAAGGACAAAATAGATGGACAGCAATATGAGTAACAATCAATTTGGACCATTAAATAAAAAAGGAGTTGTTCCATGTTTTCATTCTTTGTTGAAAGCTAGAAGAATCTTTCCCACCCAGACAAAGAGGAAAACCTAGATGAACTACTAAACCAGAATATTTCTTGAACACATCAAAGAGGTGAGGTTGCAGTGAACAAGTTGCTTGAAATCCATGGTGAGTCATCTCCTCTAAAAAGACTAAGGAGAAACATTAAGTGCAGACTGTTTTAACAGAGAATGGGAGGAAGCTATGTCAGCTGACATAAACTCTGATAGAAAAAAAGCTGTTACAATGTTTACAAACTACTAAAGGCTGATTAGTTAGGCTAGCCTGAAAGTATAAACATGTGGGAGCACCAGAAACAAGGGTAGTTTTCAGTTACTCACAGGCTTATTTCCAGGATCATCACCAGGTGCTCATATGCAATTGGAGGTGATTGGAGGAATCACTGAGGAAAGGAACAGTTCTGCTGCTGCACCAACCTCAGGCTTTTTCCTCACCTTCAACAAAATTGCTAAATTGTATAGATAATAACATAAAGATACTAGGGAATGGAGAGAGCAAATACAGTGCTGAGGGAAATTTATAGCCATCAATGCTTTCATTAAAAAAAGAAAGAGGTAAAATTGAAGACCTAACAGAACACCTGGAGGAACTAAAAAAAGAACAAGAAACTAATCCTAAATTAAGCAGAAGGAAAGAAATTATAAAGAACAGAGCAGAAATAAAGGAAATAGAGACCAAACAGAAAAAATAGAATCAACATAACCAAAAGATGGTTCTTTGAGATCAACAAAATCGACCAAACCTTAGCTTAACTGAAAAAAGGCAAAGAGACAGAAGATGAAAATGTAAAATCAGAAATAGGAGGGGTGACATAAACACTGATACCACAGAAATAGAGAAATGCTATGAACAACTGTACATCAAAAAACTACACAATGTAAATGGCATGGAAAATTCCTAGAAGCACACAAACAACCTATATTTACCCTAGTAAAAATAGAAGACCTCAGCAAAACAATCACAACTAAAGAGTTTGAAACAGTACAAATCCTCCCAAAGATGAAAACCCCAGGACCAGAAGACTTCTCAGGTGAATTATACCAATCATGCAAGGATGATGTAATACCAATCTTGCTCAAGATCTTCCAAAAATTGGACAGGACAGAAAGAAATCAAACTCATTTTATGAGGCCATCATCCTAATACCAAAACCAGATGAAAATACTGTGAAAAAATAATATTACTAACCAATATCTCTAATGAATAAAGATGCAAAAATTCTCAACAAAATACTTACAAATCGAATCCAAAAGCACATTAAAATAATTATACATCCCAATCAAGTGGGTTTTATCCAATATATGCAAGGGTAGTTCAACACAAGAAAATCAATTAGTGGAATAAACCATATTAATAAATTGAGGAAGAAAAACCACATGATCCTTCAATTGCTGCAGAAAAGATATTTGAGAAAATACAGCATCCTTTATTTTTTTTTAATTTATTTTATTCATTAATATTTTTTTTAAGATACTTAGATTATACAAATGTCACATAAAAAATATAAGAGATTCCAATATACCTCACTCCCCACACCTCCCACATTTTCCCACATTGACAACATCTTTCATTAGTGAGGGACAATCATTGTGATTGATGAACATATTTTGGAGCATTGCCACTAAGCATGGATTAAAGTTTACATTGTAGTTTACTCTCTCTCACACACAATTCTGTAAGTTATGGCCACATATAATGGTATGTATCTGTCATTGCAATGTCTTTCAGGACAATTTCCAAGTCCCAAAAATTGCTCCATATTACACCTGTTTTTCCCTATCCCTGCTCTCAGAACCTCCAGTGGCCACTGCCTCCACATGAAAGATATAATTTATTTGATCACTAGAATCAAAATAGGTCTATAGTAGAAAAACAGTAAGTCTACTTTAGTCCATAGTTCCTTCCTTAATCCTGAGGATTCTCAGATCGTGATGTTCACTCCACCTCTATTTGAGAAGGGGCTGTGATCCCACTTGCAGTAGCAACTTAAAGAATCAGATACAAAGCAAAAAAATTAACTAAACATGTAAATTACTTATATGCAGAAAACTATACAACACTTAAAAGAAATCAAAGTAGACTTAAATAAATGGAAGAATAGTCCCTGTGCATGGATAGGAAGAGTAAACATTAAGATGTCTATCCTACCCAAACTGATCTAAAGATTTAATGAAATCACAATAAAAATCACCATAGCATTTTTTACTGAATTAGAAAAACTAACTAAGAAACTTATTTGGAACGGCAAGAGGCCCAGAATAGCCAAAGACATATTGAAAAAGAAAAATGAAATCGGAGGAATCACACTACATGACTTTAAAACATACTACAAAGCTACAGTGGTGAAAACTGCATGGTACTGACAAGGTTAGGCATATTGATCAGTGGAAGCAAACCATGGGTTCTCATATAGATCCTCGCATATACAGTCATCTGGTATTTGACAAAGCTAAGAAGCCCACTGAACTGGGAGAAAATGACCCCTTCAACAAATGGTGCTTGGAGAACTGGATATCCATATCCAAAAGAATGAGAGACAAACACATCTCACACCTTATACAAAAATTAACTCAAGATGAATCATAGATCTGAATATAAGAGCCAAGACCATAAAGAGCTTTGAAAAAAATGTATTTAAGCATATACAGGATCTTGCCTTAGGAAAAGGTTTCATGAACTTTATACCTAAAGCATGGGCAATGAAAGAAAAATTGATGAATGGCACCTCCTCAAAATTAAAAACTTTTGCACCTCAAAGGATTTTGTCAAGAAAGTGAAAAGGCAGCCTACTCAATGGGAGAAATATTTGGTAATCTTATCTCTAATAGGGGCATAATATCCAGCATATATAATGAAATCCTATATTTTGAAAAGAAAAAGACAAACAATCCATTTTAAAAATAGGCAAATGATTTGAATAGACAACTCTCCAAAGAAGAAATGCAAATTGCTAAAAAGCACATGATAATATGCTCAACATCAATAACTATTAGGGAAATGCAAATCAAAGCTACAATGAGATATCATCTTACACCCATTAGACTGGCGGCTATTAAGAAAACAGAGGACTACAAGTGTTGGAGAGGATGAGGAGGACTGGGAACCCTCATCCACCGCTGGTGGGAATGTAGAATGGTGCAGCCACTGTTGAGGACATCTTGGCAGTTCGTTAGAAAACTAACTCTAGAACACTCATATGATCCAGCAATTCCATTGCTGGGTATATACCCAGAAGAATTGAAAGCAAAGACACAAATGGATATATGTATCCTTTCTTAATTAAAACACTCCAAAGGATTGGGATAGAAGGAAGCTTTCTCGGTATGGTTAAGTGCATATATGGAAAACATACAGCTAGTACTGTATTCAATGGTGAAAGACGGAAAGCTTTCCCACTGAGATCAAGCACAAGACAAGAATGTCCACTGTCACCACTGTTATTCAGTATTGTGCTAGAAGTCTTAGTTAGAGAAATTAGGCTAGATGTAGAAATAAAAGACACTTAAGAGGAAAAGATGTAACACTTTTTCTATTCACTGATAGATCCTATATCTAGAAAATCCTAAAAATCCATAACAGACCTACTAGAACTACCAGACTTCAGCAAAGTGGCAGGATAGAGATTAAATCAGAAAAATCAGAAGCATTTTTATACACTACTAATGAGCAATCTGAGAAGGAAATCAGAAAAAGTGATCATTTATACTAGAGACTAAAAGAATCAAATATTTAAGAAGAAACTTAACAACGAACATAAAGAACTTGCATTCAGAGAACTATAAAACATTGCTAAAAGAAACATAAGAAGACTTAAATAAATGGAAGGAATTTCAGTTTTCATGGACTGGAGGAGTAAATATCACTAATATATCAATGCTACCCAAACTGATTTAAAGATTCAACTCAATCCCAAAGAAAATCCAAACAGACTTTTTTGCAGAAATAGAAAAGCCCATCATCAAATTTATTTGGAATGTTAAGGGGCTCCAAATAGCCAAAAGTGTCTTAAAAAAAGAATGAAGTTGGAAACTCTCACTTCCAGACTTTAAAGCATTTTACTTAGCTACAGTGTTATTTTTTTTTTTTAAGTACATGATACTGGCATAAACATAGACAAACTGACCAATAGAACCATATCAAGAATTTAGAAATTGACCCTTGCATCTATGGTCAAGTGATTTGAAAAGGCTGTCAAGCCCTCCCTGCTCTTTGATAACAGTCTATTCAACAAACGGTCCTGGGAAAACTGGATATCCATATCTGTAAGAAAGAAAGAGGACCGCTATTTCACATTTTATACAAAAAACAATTCAAAATGGATTAATCACCTAAATTTAAAATGTACAACCATAAAAGAAATGAAATTGGGATGTATGTAACAACATGGATTAACCTAGTGGATATTATTTTGAGGGAAATAAGCCATAAACAAAGGACAAATATTGTATGGTCTCTCTTATATGAATTAAATACTTTGTGTAAAGTCATGGAAGTAAATTCTAGAATATAGGTTACTAGGAAATAGAAGGTGTGTTGAGAATAGATGATGATACTTAATGTATACAGCCTTATTAATAAGGTTAATTTTAAAAGTGTGGAAATGAACGGAGTAGAGAGTAACACATTGTCATGAGTATAATTAACACTGCTGATTTATACATGCGATTGTGGCTGAAAGGGGTAGTCCATAGAAGTAAATTTCAATTGAAAGGAATCTAAAGAATAATCTAGGTAATATATAACATAGTGATTTTGGTTGTGGATGAAGATTATGGTTAATAGTATAAATATAAGTTCAAAGAATATGGTAATTCAAGAGAAAATTGCGTCTAATGGAACTTATAGATAACAGTAATATTGTAATATTTTTCAGCAATGGCAAATGATATTTTTTTCAATACTATAGGACAACAATAGAGAGTATAAGGAGGTATGTGATTTTTACTTTTAGAATAATGAAGACATTCTAAAATTGACTGATTTGACAGTACAACTCTGTTTTGAAAATGAGAGCTACTGAGTATACACATTGAATGGATTATATAAGGCATGAGCCTATACAACACAGGGAATCAAGTTTTGATTAAAAGGACAAATATGAATAAGTTTTCTCCCAAATGGTAGCAAATATATAATACTAATATAGGTGATAATTGAGTGCATTGGGGGGAAAATACACCAAATACAAGGTATGAGCTACAGCTACTAGTAATATTTTGAGTATGCTCTTTCAAAGTTTGTAACAAATGTTTCATAAAAATTCAAGGTGTTTGTGGTGTAAGATGATATGCATGTTTGTTTTGTAAATTCTCAAATTTTACAATATATTTATTGTTTATGTATATACATTTATGAATGATATACTTTAATAAAATTTTATTTAAAAAAAAAGTAAGGATGGATAATTTTTAATATAAGTATGTCACATGCAACAGTGTTTCATTCTTAAAAAATAAATTATTTATAAATTATGAAATTCAAATTTAACTGTGTGTCCTGTATTTTATCTGACAAACTTAGCCCAAATTTCTATACATATTCCATTGAATAAATGTCTCCTCTGGCTGGACAGTGGCAGGGAAATATCTCTCACAATGCTTGGCAACTGTGTCTTGGTAGAGTTTGTACCTAGGAAAAAGAAAACGGGCAGGAATTCTTGGGCATAAAAAACTGATAAACTGAGAACCAGGCACTCAGAAACTGCTTTAGGCTGATTTTTGAAGGAGAAAATAGAAATCTCATGTACACCCCCTAACACAAACAACATATTAAAATAGCAAGCAATGAAAAACAGCAGTCTATCATTGTGAGAGGGAAAGGCACATGGAGAGAAACCTCTAGTCCAGTGTATTTATACAGTTTCAGGAAGAAGCTGAGAAAGGAATTTTAATATTGATAAAACCCTCCTGCACTCCAGCCCACACCTTAATCACAAGACTTTGTTAGATG
>JAQZBX010092285.1:0-12290 GCA_029593785.1 Cabassous unicinctus
GCATTATTCACTATTGCCAAAAGTTAGAATCAATCCAAATGCCCATCAATAGATGAATGGATAAACAAAATGTGGTATATACATATAATGGAATATTATTCAGTTGTAAGAAGGAATGCAGTACTAACACACAGGATAACATGGATGAAACTTGAGGACCTTATGTTGAGAGAAGAAAGCCAGGCATTGAAGGACAAATGTTTCATGGCCTCTTTGATATGAATTAAGCAAATTGAGCAGACTCCAAGGGCTAGAGTCTGGAAGATAGGTTTACAGGAAATAGAAAGGGAGAAGAAGGTTGTGACCAAATGTCCATACAGGCAAAATCAAGACATAGTAGAAGTGAGTAGTTGTGCACTGAAAGGAAAAGACAAGGGTGTAGTCATACTATTGGGTTTGACTGTGCAAGATTAACAGGGCAGTATGCTGGGTAGGATGTGTTGGATGATCCATGGAAATGGGGGGAGGTTTAGCAGAGAAATCAGGTGAACACTGGGGATTGGTGGGTTTGTTGGTGAAACTACAATGTTGAAAAAGCTCTTTTGGCAATATGACAAAGAAGGGTTACTGGTTTAGGGTGTTGGATGGGGGGAGCATTTGGGACAGGGTGCACCTGGGGCAGTCTTTTGGAAACTGTGTAAGTGATAATTTTGTCATAGTGTGTTGTGTCAGTAGGAAGAGATCCACATAATGAGGGAGAAGGAGTTGGACTCTCATCCTTGGTAGGCCCGAAATGTTCTCTAACAGAGGATAGGGTGTCTCTTGAGGTCATGGGTGGATCCTAACAGGGAACGGCAGAGTAATGGGTCAAGCCCTCAGCATTGTTGCAAATATCTATGAATCTTGTCCTTCAAGGAGTGAAGCTTGGCCGTCGCAGAGGGCCTTGGGGGAATGGGTGGGAGGAATACAAGAGATGGAAGAGGGTGTTTTTAGAGGGCCATGGAAGTTTTCTGCATGATCTTGCAGTGATGGATAAAGGCCACATTAAAATTCATAAAAAAATTTATAAAAGTGTAAGTTCTAAAATGTAAACCCTAATGCAAATCAATGACAATGATTAGAAGCTACGTTTCAATATTTGTACATCAGTTGTAATAAATGAACCATCCACATGTAAGAAGGTTATTAATATGGGAAGGGGGAAAGGGGGGTGGATTTGGGGTATATGGGAGTCCCCTATATTCTGTATGTGACTTTACTGTGGCCTAAACTTCTTTGAAGACAAAAATGAAAAAAGTAAGACACTGGGGAAGAAATGGAAGAAAATGCCACTGTACATACAGGATAACAGATATTACAGCGATGAAAGGCAAAACGTCAAAATGTTATTTTTATTTTTATTTTTTTTATTTTTTAAAAATGTTTTTCATTATTTTTTAATATCTCAATTTCTTTTTTTTACTTTATTTTAGTTTTAGTTTTTCTAAATTATGAAGTGTTTATTACTTATGTTTAAATATATCATTATTTCATTTTCATATTAATTATATTTGGTGATATTCTTGACTTCATTTTTGAAGAGGTTTTGGATCACAGAACGATTACAATTGTAGCAGAGGAAGATAAATGGTGTGGGGTGTCAGTAATAGGGGATACCTGGGAGGAATTTCACCTGGGCATACATATAAAGTATATAAATATGGTCAAATGTTCATGGACCACAGTGTGTAGAGATTAACAAAACAACTGAAAGAATATTGAATTCCCATCGTGGGGAGCTGTGCCACATTCTCTAATGGAACAGCAACAATTAGCCAAGTACAGGTGCAATGACTAGTGAAAAAGGATGCTCCACTGAGGGGCCCTTGATATTGATGACTATGCTTATGTGTGAGCCTTTGCTCTTGAAATTGCAACTTATCCTAGTGTTGCAGGGTACCTAACAGTTACCCCCTGGTAACCTCCTTGTTGCTCAAATGTGGCTTCTCTCTAACCAAACTCAGCATATAAATGCATTACCTACTCCCCAGCGTGGGACATTACTCCTGGGATGAGCCTTCCTGACACTGAGGGATTACTACCAAACACAGGCTGGTGATGCAATTAGGAAAAGACTTTGAATAAAAGGGGGAAAAGGTAAAGACAAATGAGTTTATATGGCTTAGAGAGTTCTAAGTGAGTCAGGAAGTCATCAGAGAGCTAATGCTTATGCACATCTCAGCAGGATATCATAGACTGCCAAAGTAGACACTACCCCAAATAGTAGAGCTCCTGAGGGCTCTTGGACATCCAGGTCCTACAGTCATGGCAGATAGCTCCGGAGTTTGATGCCTTGTCAATGGGCTTTATTTTGGAATTTTTGCTTCCAAGTATGACAGTGTTGGACTCAGATGTGACATCTCTACACATACCTTTTCTGTCCCTATTATTTGAACCTGTAGTTGGTGTTGCAGTGTGTAGGTGTATATCCAAGAGACTTGATTCTCTGGGCTTTCGATATGGCAGCCTTGCCATGAGCCTCAGTAGAGTTGCAACACCTGCTCTCCAGTTCATTGGACTCACCCAGGACAACTAACAAGGAGGTGAGTTTTGACTCCACCACACCAAGGAACCGAGAGAGTCTACAACAGCAAGCAAGAAAGTCCCATTCATCAGCCATATGGAATTGAAGCCCCGTCTCAATTAGAGGTGGAGTGGGCATCACTATCCCAGAATCCTCAGGATTCGGGAATAAAATGTGGACTAGCCTGGACTTACTGTTCTTCTACTATAGACTTATGATTCTGGCAGTGGAAGAAATTGTATCATGGATGTGGAGATGGTGGCCACTGGAGGTGATAAAGGCAGGAAGAAGAAAAAGAGGTGCCATATGGGAACAGTTTCAGGGCTTTGAATTGTCCTGAATGACATTTCAATGATAGATACAGGCCATTAAATAGCCTGCCATAATCTACAGAATTGAGTGGGAGAGAGGTGAAACTACAATGTAAAGTATAATCCATGATTAGTGGCAGTGCTCCAAAATGTGTTCATCAATTGCAGTGAATGTACCACACTAATGAAAGAAGTTGTTTATATGGGGAAAAGTGGGAGGTCTGGGGAGTGGGTCATATGGGAATGCCTTATATTTTTATGTAGCATTTTATGTAATTTAAGTACCTTTTTAAAAATAAATAAAAAATATATTTAAAAAATAACTAACTCTACTGATTCATATCTAGGACTGTGCCTGAAAGGGGTAGTCTGTCGATATAAATGTCAATTAAAAGGAAACTAGAGAATAATCTAGGGAATGTATAACACTGTGATTTCAATGGTTGTTGAAGATTGTGATTAATCATATAAATAAAAGAATTCTCTTATTTTATAAAGAAGATGAAGATTGTAGTTTATTGTATAAATAATCCTTTTTAAGAAATTTTGAGAATATGTTGATACATGGGAAAATTACAATGAGTGTAACTTTAGGTTTGATAATTACCAAGGACAGTGTAATATTTTTGCAGCAATGGCCAATAAACTATTACATGAATTCTAAGGAATATCAATAGGGTGTTATAAGGTGATATAAGGTTTTCCTTTTGCAGTAAAGAAGATGTTCTAAAACTGACTAAGGTTATGGCAGCACAACTCTGTGATGAAAATGAGAGCCGCTGAGTGTACAGTTTGAATGGAGCGTACAAACATGGGATTGTATAACACAGGGAATCAAATCATGGAAAGTGGACTGTGCTTAACAGGACAAATATGAGAGTGTTCTCTCAGGAAATATAACAAATGTATAATACTAATATAATGTGTTAATCATCAGGTGGTTTGGGGGAAATCCTCCAAATGCATGATATAGGCTAAAGGTAGTAGTAATAATTTGACAATGCTATTCCATAGCTTGGAACAAAAATGTTATCACAATGCAAGGTGTTGCTGTTGGGATGATGTCTGGAAGCCCTCTATAATGTTTGGTTTATAAATTCACAACTTTTTCTACACACTTCTTTTTAAATGTATGTTCAGTGTGAATGCTATATTTCAATAAAATTTTAATTTTTAAAAGGTAATCTGTTATAAGAGACAAGAAAGAAAACTACATATTAATAAAAGGGGCAATTGACAAAGAATATAACAAACATAATAAATCATGCACCTAACAAGTGTGCCCCAGAATACATGGGGCAAACCCTGCCAAAAATATAGGGATAAAATCTATATAAATCGATGTAATAATATTTGGAGATTTCAGTACACTGCTCACGTCAATAGAGACAGCATCTCAACAGAAGGTCAATAAGGAAATAGAAAACTTTAATTTTTTGATAAGTAAACTAGACCTAAGAGACATATATAGAACAGTATACTCCAAAATAACAGGATGTACATTCTTCTCAGGTGCTCATGGATAATTCTCCAGGATAGCCCACATGTTGATCACAAAAATGTCTCAGTAAATTTTAAAAGATTGAAATTATATAAAGCACTTTCTCTGATCATAATGGAATTAAGCTAGAAATCAATAACAGGTGGAGGACTAGAAATTGCACACATTTATAGAGGATAAGCAATCACTAGGTCAAATAAGAAATTGCAAATCAAATCAATAAATATCTCCAAAGCAAATGAAAACAAGAACACAACATGTTAAAACTTATGAGATGCAGCAAAGGCAGTACTGAGAGGAAAATTTCTAGCCCTAATTGCCTACATTATAAAGGCTAAAAAAACTAAAATCAAAGACCTAACTTCACCCCTGGAGGAACTAGAAAAGGAATAGCAAACTAATTCCAAAGCAAGCAGAAGAAAAGCTGTAGCAAATAGTATAGCATAAATAAATGAAATAGTGAGCAAAAAACTGACAGAGCAAATCAACAAAACCAAACGGTGCTTTTGCTTTTGCAAATCATATAAAAAACACATTAAAATAATTATTTCTACACCATGATCAAGTGGGTTTTATTGCAGGTATGGAGGCTGGCTCAACAAGAGAAGACTGGTCAATATAATACACATTACTGTATAAAAGAAGAAAAATCACATGATCATCTCAATTGATGCAAAAAAGGTGTTTGAGAAAATCCAACATCCTTTCTTATTAAAAATATCTTAAAAACTAGAAATAGAAGGAACATTCTGAACACTATAAAAGTCATATACAAAAAAAAACAGTTAAAATTGTGTTCAAAAGTAAAAGAATGAGGGCTTTCCCACTAAGATCAGGAAAGATTCTAGGATGTCCACTCTCACCACTGTTATTCAGTATTGGGCCAGAAGATCTAGATAGAGCAACTACATAAAAGAAAGAAATAAAAAGCATCAAAATTACAAAGGAAGAGGTAAACTTTTCGCTATTCATAGATGACATGATCCTACATTTAGAAAGTCCCTAAAAATCTAAAAAAATCTACCAGAGCTAATAAAAGTCTTTGGTAAATTGGTCAGATAAAAAGTTAATATGGGGACATCTGGGAAGATGGCTTTGAAGTAGGTAGGCAGAGCTCAACTATCTCACAAAAAAGCAACAATGGAGAAAGGGCAAAAAACTAAAATAGGGAGCTGCTTAGGAGATCTGCAGAACAGAGAATTTTTGTGCATCACCCAGAAGGGAGCAGGACAGAGAGACAAAGAAGCTAAAGGAAAACCATGAGTTACTCGCCCTCAGCTAGAAATGGAACATAAACCCTACCCTTAAGGCAAATTATCTCAATAAAACCCCTGGCTCACTACAGCCACCTGAGTGGAAAAGAACATTCCCTAGGAGGAGGAAGGGTCTGGCTGGGAGCAGATAGTGGTTTCTTTTCAGTAAGTTTGGCCAGCTGACCCCTTTGAATCTCAAAATCATCATCATCATCATCATCATCATCATCATCATCTCCAACCAGCACTGAAGCAGCATCAGGGATAGGGGAAGGGTATCTGATCAGACAGGCTGTCAAACCCAGATGCTCTGGGAAAGAGGAACTAGGTCAGGAAGGGGATGGTGATAATTGCCTAATCAGCCCTGATCAGGCAAACTGTTGTTATAAACCTAGCTCACTTGAGGGAACTGGGGCAGAAAAAGCCAGATAAGCTTTCAGAAGACTACTTAACAGGTTGAGCGGGTTTAGTTCAGGGAAGGAACTGTTGCCTTGCATATATGAGGTCCCTGGTTTGATTAAGAGAAGGGATCCATAGAGTGATCCACAGTGTTATCAAGCACCCAGCTGGAACCTTATGACAGGGAGCATATAGATGGAGATTTTTTGTTGTTGTTAGATTTAGGTTATATGATCTGTTATTTTTTTTAACAGGTCTTTCTCTTTTTTTCTTTATTTTATTTGCTAAAACTAGGTACCTCACCTGAGGAGAGCAGCCTGCAGGTTGATTAATTTATCTGCAAGGCAGCCTTTGAAGCACCCAAGGGCCCTAATAGTGAAGACTGACTCACCAGGCTTGTATTTGCTGTTGTTGTTCTTGTTTTGTTTCTTGTTTGCTGTCTTTTCTCCTTCTTTGTTTCCTTTTTTTCTTTTACTTGTCTTTTCTCCCTACATCAGGTTTTTCTTTCCTTCATTTTTCCATCTTCTGTTTTCTATTGCTTTCCTTTCATTCTACCTCTTCTGAGGTCTTCATTTCTTCTTTCTCTCTCTTTTTTCTCTCTATTATTTTTTGTCCTTTACTTTCCTTCTCACCTTTCTGGTATTTCAATTCATTCTATTTTATTCTCTATTATTTCTAATTTCATTTTTTCTATTCTACCTTTTTATTGTGATTCTTTTGTATTTTTTATGATTTTTTATTGTATTACATATTTTTTCCTGCCTCTTGTATTGTTCCTCTTCTACCTTTATTAATATTAATAATATTCTTTTTCTCTTGTCTCTTTCATTTTCATTGGTCCTATTATTTTTTCAAGGGAACACAGATAACTGCAAGGATATAAAATAAGAGGAACCAAGTTTCAAAAACAAATCTTAACACACCCACACACAAAAATAAAATAAAATCATAGAGTAGAAAGAGAAACTAACCAAATGAATAAATCCATCAACATAAACAGTTGCCTAGACTCCAAGAAAAAGATTATAAGCCATATTAAGAAACAAGAAGACATTGCTCAGCCTAAGGAACAAATTTAAAAAACAGGAGGACATGCCTATTGTGAACATTTAATCAGGGATGCCCAAACAAATATCATGAATCAACTTAATGAAGTAAAGGTAGGATAAAGTATATTAAAAAGACACTGGGCCTCCTATTCTATTCCTCTCTCCCCCTCCCCTCAGAAGCCATGGCAATCCCCAAACTTCACACCTTGAGGAACAAGACTCATATTTCCTTGCAACAACATTGAGGTCTTGAAGTACTGGCCCTTCCTCCCCTATTAGTCACTGCTTATGCTCTCAAGAGACACCTGCCATTCTATTTGAGAACATAGCAGTTCTCAAATAGAGTTTCCCTTGGATGGGAGTCCAACACCTTCCCACTCAGCATGTGGACCTCCACCCACTGATACAACACACTGTGACAAGATGAAAACTCACACATTCCATTGAAACCTACCCCAGGTGTGCCTTCTCCCACATATCCCACACAAGCAATACCCTAAACCAGTAACACTGCACTTCCATATTTGCTAAAAGAACATTGCCAACATTGTAGTTAGGGAGAGGGAAAAACAGATGTAATATGGGGGCATTTTCAGAACTTGGTAATTTTCCAGAATTATATTGAGATGACAGGTGCAGGCCATTATATAATTTACAAAATTGGGTGTGATAGAGTGAAAAATACAGTGTAAACTATAATCCATGCTTAGTGGCAATCCTTCAAAATGTGTTCATCAACTATAACAAATGAACCACACTAATGAAGGATATTGTTAAAGTGGGAAAAAGTGGGAAGGGTAGGGAATGGGGCGTATGGGAATTCCCTATATTTTTTATGCAACATTTATGTAATCTAAGTACCTTTTAAAAAATAAAGAAATATATTGAAAAAATAAGACAATGGGAGAACATACTGAAAAAGTTATGTACTTAAATAAAAAGATAACAGATCTGACAGTGATGAATAGCACAATACAAGAAATAAAATATATACTGGAAACACATAACAGCAAATTTTAATAGGCAGAGGAAAGAATCAGCAATGTTGAAGACAGCCCATCTGAATTCAGATAGATAAAAATATTTTAAAAATCCAGCAGAGACTCAGGGATTTGAATGACAAAAAGAAATGCACAAATATATGCATTATAGGCATCCCAGATGGAGAAGACAATGGAAAGGGGGCATAGGAGTTTTGGAGAAAATAATGGTTGAAAATTCTGAACTCTTTTGAGGAACATGATGTAAATGTCAAGAAAGTGAAGGACATGCTAAACAATATAAATCCTAACAGGCATAACCCAAGATATGTACTTATTAAATTGTCCTATGCTCAAGACAAAGAGAGAATACTGAAAGGAACAAGACAAAAGAGATCCATCACATATAAGAGAAGCTCAATATGATTGAGTGCTATTATCTCATCTGAATCCATGGAGACAAGAAAGCAGTGGTATGATATAGACAAGGTGCTAAAAGAAGTAGAAATAAGGAAATAACAAAGATTAGAGCAGAGTATAACCAAGTGTGTTTCTTTGAGAAGATTTATAAAATTGGCAAAACTAGTTAGATTAACAATGAAAAACAAATAGAGAAGATGCAAATACCTAAAATGGGAAATGAAGAAGGAGCTATCACCATTGATCCCACAGAAATGAAGAGTATCATAAGAGGGTACTTTGAAAAATTTTTGCCAACAAGATGGATAACTTAGATGAAATGGACAAATATCTAGGAAAACAAAAGCAGCCCTCAATAAATTGATAAACTCAACAGACCAATTAAAAATAATATGATTGAATCAGTCATCAAAAATATCCCAACTAAGAAGAAACTAGAACCAGATTACTACACAGGTAAATTTCTAAACATTCTGGCAAGAATTAACACCAATCCTGCTTAAATGTTTCCAAAAGATAGAAGTGGAGGAAATATTTCCTAGCTCATTCTATGGTGCCATCACAAAGACTCAAAAAGACACCACAAGAAAAGAAAATTAAAGATCAATCTCTCTAATGAACCTGGACATTAAAATCCTCAACAAAATTCTTACTAATCATATTACACAGCACATAATACTAATTACAGACCATGACAAAGTGGATTTTATCCTGGTATGCAATGATGGTTCAACCAATAAATTCAATCAAAGTTATACACCACATTAAAAGATCAACAGAAAAACATCACATGATCATCTCTATTGACACAGAAAATAAATTTGACAAAATACAGCACATTTTCTTGATAAAAGAAACTTCAAAAGATAAGAATACAAGGAAACTTCCTCAATATAATAAAGGATATATCAAACAATCATAGCTACCATCATATTCAACTGTGAAACCCTGAAAGATTTCCCTCTCAGATCTGGAAGAAGACAAGGATGCCCACTGTCACAGCTCTTATTTAATATTGTGTTAGAAGTACTCACTTGAGCACTTAGGCAAGAAAAAAAAATTAAAATGTATTGAAATTGGAAAGAAAGAAGCAAAAATTTCACTCTTTGCAGATGACTTAGTCTTATACATAGAAAGTCCTGAGAAATTGTCAACAAAACTTGTAGAGCTGATAAATGAGTTCAGTAAAGTGGCAGGATATAAGAACAACACAAAGATCAGTAGCATTTCTGTACAGCAATAATGAGCAATCTGAGGAGGAAATAAAGAAAAACTGCATTTATAATAGCAACTAAAAGAATCAAATACTTATTTATAAACTTAACTAAATATGTAAAGGACTTGTATTCAGGAAACTATACAACATTGTTAAAGGAAATCAAAGAACTAAATAATTGGAAAAATATTCCCTGTTCTTGGATTGGAAGGCTAAATATCATTAAGATGTCTGTCCTACACAAGTTGATGTACAAATTAAACACAAACCCAATAAAAATACCATAGCAGTTTTTTACTGAATTGGGGAAGCTAATTATGAAAAAGAAAATAAAATAGGAGCAATCACACTACTTGAATTTAAAACATACTACAAAGATATAGTGTTCAAAACTGCATGGTATGGGCACAAGGATAAATGTACTGATCAATGGAGGAGAACTGAGAGTTCTGATGTAAAACCTTGCATTTACAGTCAACTGATTTTCTATAAGGCCACTAAGTCCACTCAACTGGCAGAGAATGGCCTCTTCAAGAAATGGTGCTTGGAGAGCTGGATATCCATATCCAAAATAATGAGGAAGGATGACATTCTCATGCTCTGTACAATATATAATTCAGGAAGGATAAAAAATCTAAGTATAAAACCAAGTCCATAAACCTCCTAGCAAATAATAAAGGGAAGCATCTATGAGAGCTTGTACTAGGAAATGGTTTCATAAATTTTACACTTTGCACTTCAACAAAACATTGCACTTCAAAGGAATTTTCAAGAAAGTGAAAAAGCAGGGTACTCAATTGGAAAAAATATTTGGTAACAATCTATCTCATAATGGCCTAATGTCCAGCATACATAAAGAAGTTCTACATGTCAAAAACAAAAAGACAATCAACCTATTTAAAAATTGGGCAAGAGATTTTAATAGACACTTCTCCAAAGAAGAAACAGAAATGGATAAAAAGCACATGTGATGGTGCTCAACATCACTATCAATTAGAAAAATGCAAATCAAAACTTCAAAGATATATCATCTTACACCCATTAGAATGGCAGCTATTAAGCAAACAGATGATTAAAATTGTTGGAAAGAATGTGAAGGAAAGGATCACTTATCCATTTTGGGGGGGATTGTAGAAATTGTGCACACACTTGGGAGGACAGTTTAGTGATTCCTCTGGAAGCTAACTATAGAACTGTCATATGATCCAGCAATCCCACTCATGGGTATATAGCCAGAAGAATTGAAAGCAGGGACTCAAACATATATATGACTACCAATGCACATAGCAGCATTATTCACTATTGTCAAAATTTGGAAGTAACTGAAATGTCCATCAACAGAGGAATGGATAAACAAACTGTTGTGTGTACATGCAAAGGACTATTACTCAGTTGTATGAAAGAATTTAGGATTAAAACACAGGATAACATAGCTGAATCTTGAAGACCCTATATTGAGTTAAGTGAACGAAGCACTGAAGCAGAAATATTACATGACCTCTCTGATATAAATTAAGCAAATTGTGCAGACTCAGAGAGCTAGAGTCTGGAAGATAAGCTATCAGGAGACAGAAAGAAGTATAGGGTAGTGAGCTGATGCTCATACAGGCAAAATATTTGATAAGGTTGAAGACTCCTTTTGGGTAGTGGATGGGTGTGAGAGTGGAATGATGGTGTTAGGTAGTATTGGTCTGTGAGGCACAGTTGGGGAGGAGGGCTGAGTTGGAATATTCATGGAAATGGGGGTAGGGTTGGAGAAAGGAGCAGTTGAACTCTGTAGATTTATGGGTCTGTGGTTAAAACTACTATTTTGGGAATTTTCTTTTGACAAATATGGCAGGGGAGGGTTTCTAGTGTAGAGCTTCACCTGTGTGGGGGTATATAGGATAGGGCACACCCAGACCATGCTTCTATGGAATATGTAAGTGTTCATCTTGTCAAAGTGTGTTATTTCAGTGGGTGGAGACCCAAACAATAAAGAAGAAAATAATAAATTCCCAGCCTGGGGAGTCATACTATGTTCTCATTTAGAGGGAAAAGGATTCCTTGAGAACTTTGGCAGTACCAAATAAAAGAAAAGAGACCAATAAATCAAGACCTCAATATTATTGCAAGTAAATATGAATGATATTCTTAAAAAAATGAAACTTAGTATTTTGCCATAAGTGCTGAGGGTAGTGAGAGGGTCCTATAAATAAATGGATTACAGGGCATTTTTAGGGAATTAGAATTGTTATGCATGATCTTGCAATAACAAATACAGGCCATTTTAAATTTCTTCATAAGCTTTAAAAGTGTACATTCTAAAATGCAAAGTATAATGTAAACTATTGACCATGCTTTTAAGCAAAGCTTCAGTATTTGTATATCAATTGTAACAAATATACCACCAATGTATAAAATGTTATTAATGGGGGGGGTGGAAAAGGGGGAGATTGTTGAGTATATAGGGATACACTATATTTTTATGTGACTTTTCTGTAACCTAAAGCATTTTTGAAGATAAAATGTAAAAAAAAAAACAAAATAAGACATTGGGGATATATACAGAACAAACTCTCACTGTAGATACAAGACAACATATCTTTCAGTGATAAAGACACAATGTATATTTTTTAGATTATTGCAATTTTTAAAATTTTATTTTTGTATTTTATT
>JAQZBX010092286.1:0-12290 GCA_029593785.1 Cabassous unicinctus
GGACATTTAAAAAGCAATACTGTTATTTCTCTTTGAAGATCACAGTCACATTGGTACAAGCAGAAGGGGGACAAAACTCTAAGTCTTCTAAGAACTTTGTAAATGCTTTAAATACTACATAGGACTCATTTATAATTGGAAAATTTGTTGTGTGGATAGAGTCCTGCTGCTAAATGCCTTTGCCATTAAATAAAAGAGCACTTTACTTGTTTGCCTGCTTACTTATTTATTTGCTTAGCAATCTCTTTTTTCATGGGTAGATTTAAAAAAAGAAGGAAAGAAAAGGAAAGGAAAGGAAAAGCCACCCCCCAGACTTTGCTAGATGCTTTCACATATGTTCTCTCATTTAATCATCTTATAAGCTGGTTATGACCGAATCTCCCAAACATCATTCTAACAAATAAACACTTTCTTTAGCACCACAGGTACTATGTTCTATAATGGAGGAGAAACAGCAGTTGATTTAGTCACAGATTATTAATAATAAAAGAAAATTACCTTTAACTTCTCTCACTCTTTCCAAACTGATGTATTTTAATCAGCCACTATTTTTTTTTACCTAAATTGCCAAAGAAATAAACCAAAGCAAAAGTTGTAGTATCAAGAAGACAGGAATAGGAAGCAGAGATTAATGGTCAATATTTTCCCATTTCTGCATCTAGTTTTCTAATACATCTCTTGGCTCTGGACTTTGATAGAAGAGATCAGACTAGCTTAACTTTAAACAAGTGACCATTCTATTCCTAGATCCCAAGCCAAGTGTCTGGCTCTTAGGCACATGATGGATTTTTATTGAATGAAAAAAATGCCCCCCTATTTCAGATTCTCAATGTTATTTTAGTATTTTTCCTTCTGAGACTTGAGCTTTCCTATAGAGAGAGCATATCTTTATAGTTCAGCCTGGGGTAATTCCTACACCACAAAACTGAAATTGACTCTTCCAAATCCCCCAAGCATTCTGACCCCAGAACAAGGACTCTTTCTTCCGGAAAGTCACCTCATGTGGGTTTTGGGAGGCAAGGAAAACTTATATCGATCAATGCATGTCCAACTCAAGAGTCTTTTCTTCAGATAGCACTCTTGTCAATTGTTTCTAGAAATGCTAATTAAAGGGTTAGCTGAAGCCCTAAATGCATTTGAGACCCAACTGAGTCTACAGAGTACATGCAGATATGCTCCAGGGCCTCTATGCCAACTCCCTTGCAGCCACCTAGCTTTCCTAAACCCCATTTTTCAGAAGCAATGGAGTATACACTATGTGAGACTCAGATGAATCAGAGATGAGCCCTCAGAAAACTCAGTCAAGTGAAGAAGATTAACTAAAATAAGAGATAACAAAATCTAAGGGAAAAAGCACAAAAAACACTCAGAGAGACATAAACAATGAGTTGAGGAATTTCAAAAGAGGAGGCAGTTAAGCCAGTAGAAAGGAGAGACAATGCAGTTAGAAGAGCAACGATTTGCACCACTTTCATGGGAAGGTGGGGGGTATCCAGAGTATAAGTGGGGAAAAAATTATTTAAGACTGGCTCACAGCTGAGTAGATACCACACAGATGTTGAGGGAAATCTCATATAATGGTGTTTCTTTTTCCCATGAGGAAGGTGAAGGGAATAGTCAAGATTTAAAATAAATTTTGTGAGAAATAGAAGGCAGGACTGATCAGGGACACAGAGAAGGATTGCAGGTACAAGTTGAGGGACCAGCAAAATTCAACACTATACATTCATAATTGTCAAAGACTGTGGAATTTTTTAAAGGATTTGGATTGAAGGGACTGAAGAGACTAAAGGTGCTGGTGAGTGAATGCAGTGAAAGCAGCATAGGGCTTAAGCTGGATAGAGGAGTAAAGGAAACAGGATAGCAGAGATTTAGAGACAATACAAAAAGTACTCATTCATTTATTAAGTCTTTACCTACTATGTGGCAATTATTGTACTGCTGGGGATACAGCAGTGAACAGTAAAACATGGCACCTGTCCCCAACTAACTTACATTCCAGTAAAGGGAGACATATAATAAACATGTAAGCAAATAAATATATACTGCAATACTATCAGGAGCAGATAAGTGTGATGGAGTCTCCAAAAGCAGGGTAGGTACAAAGAATAATGGTGAATGCTAGTTTAGTTAGAGTAGTTAGAGCAGGTCTCTCTGAGAAGGGGAGCAGAGGCCAGAATAAAATGAGAAAGCAAGCCACGAAAAGATCTGAATGACAATTATTCTAGAGAGGGAAAATAGTCAGGACAAAGCACCTAGAGCTGGAATGAGTCTGAATTGTTCAAGGACCATCAAGGAGGGCACTGTGATCTGTGAGTGGAGTGAATGTAAGAAAACAAAAAACAAAAAAAAGGATGTTAGTAAGTAACATCCCCATGCATCTGGGGACTAGAGCCTGCAAGGCTTTGAGAGTTATGCTATGGACTGTGGATTTTTATCTAAGTGTGGAGAGAAGCTATTATAGTATTTTGAGCAGAACTTTTCTAATATACGATTTAAAATGACATTTCTGACTGTCAGACAGAGAATAGGTGGTAGGTATGAATGCAGAGGATTATAATTAGAAGGTTTGCCCTAATGAAGCTAGTGAGAGATGTGGTGTCTTAGAGTGGGCCAGCAGTGGAAAAGAGAGAGAAAAGTATACAGGTTCAAGATATATTGTTAATGTGGAGCAATCAGGATTTACTGATGAATTGGGTTTCAGTGGTTCAAGGTAGGGATGGACAGGTAAGAAAAAGACAAGACTTGAAATTGGAAATTAAATTTATAGCCTAAACATCTGGAAGAATGGTGGAGTAATTAGCTGAGATGGGACAACTTAAAGATGAGCAGATTTGGGGTAAGATCAAATCTCTGCTTCACCATAAGGATTATATTCCCATTAGTCATCCCAGTGGAGAAGTATACAGTTGAAGGTATGAGTCTGCAGTTTGGTGTAAAAGTCTGGGATGGAGATATGAATTTGGGAGCTGTTGGATTCATGGGTCTGAATGAGGTCACTTGGGAAGTGAGTACAGATTCAGAAGAAAAGATACCTGAATATCAAACCCTGGGTGCTCCAACATTTAGACGTCAGGAAGAAAAAAAAGATAATGCCAAGGAAAATACCAAGAAAGTAAAGGAAAATCAAGAAATGGATCAGAAACCAAGGAAAATACCAAGAAAGTAAAGGAAAATCAAGAAATGGATCAGAAGCCAAGTGAAGAGTAGCACTGGAGATTATGAGGATGGGAACTGCGTTTCTGGAAAATCAGAGGATAAACAGCTCCATCAGGCAATCAGGCAGCAAAAGAGAAGTTTCAAGTTAGAATCAGGTGTCAGTTAAGATAGGAGGCAGAGGGGTTGTTCAGTGAAGAAGGAATGGTGCAGAATATTTATTTATTTTTTAACCAGTGAACAGGGGTTCACTGAAGGAATGAAAAGAGGTATTGAGTGAAGTGAGGGAAAGCTCATGAGGGGTAGGAGGAGAAGTCTAGCCAAAGCATAGAAGAGTATAAAGATAAGAAGTGAGTAGAGGATAAATAAACCGAGAAAACTACAATTTGGGTGGTGACAAAGGATGCCATGGAGGTGAGCCCTGTAGAAAATATGGCCCCACATGTCCACAACAAAGTTCAGTAAGGAGGCTTTTCTGATACCAGGCAACAATCCCAAATAAACAAATACTATTGGCTGAATTGCTCCCATAGTCTTCTTGAAGAAACCCTAGACCAAGTACACGGACAATCAGATTGGTTCATTTCCAACACCCTCACCTAGTGGTGGAAACAGCAGCAGTACATGGCTGGTGGGACAACTCAGACCGTATTTGATACATGCGACAACATGGATGAATTTTGACGACACTGTTGAGTGAAATAAGCCAGACACAAAAGGACAAATTTTTTATGATCTCATCTATTTGGAACAATTAAAATAAGCTAACTCATAGAGTCAGAATCTGGTATATAGGTTACCAGGGGATGGGGTGAGGATAGCATATGGAAGTTAAGGCTTCAAATGTACAGGTTTCCTATTTGGAATGATGGAAATGTTTTGGTAATGGATGGTGGTGATGGTAGCACAACATTGTGAATGCAATCCACAGCATTTATCAGAATGTGATTAAAGGCAAAAGTGTTAAATTGACTATATGGTAACAGAATTAAAATTTTTTAAAATCCAAGGAACTACACTACACAAAAGCAAACTTTAAGATAAACCATGGACTTTAATTAATAGTGCAATTATAAATATGTGCTATAATTGTAAAAAATGTTCCACACCAATGCAAGTTGTTGGTGGTGGTGTGGTGTATGGAAATCTTGTCTTTTGTGCATGATGGTTCAGTAAACCCGCAACTTCTCAAATGAAGAAAATAAGAGAAATGAACATAGAGAAGAGATGATGTTGGTAAGGTGATCAAGATGTAGTAAGATAAAAAATGGAGAAGGAGCATTTTGGGTCTCTCTCTCCTACAATGCTCAGCACTTATTCTTGCATTGGCACTCTGTGTGGAACTGTGTAAATTGCTTCCTTCCCTTCTTAGACAGTCAGCGCCCAAGTGCTGGGGTCATTTAATGCTTAGCTCTGCATCCCACAGATATTCCAGAAATGGCTGCTATTTGTTTTTCATTTCAACCGATTCACTGGTAATAGAGCAGATTGTTTTCAGAACACTTAAGCCTACTGTAGAAGAGGGTGGAAGGGCCACAAGTTTATGAGGAAAACCTAATTCTACCTGGAATGTTATTCAGCCTGCAGGGAAAATACCAATGGGTTACTCGATTTGTGGCTATATTTATATTATAAGAATGTCCCATAGATTTATAAGCCATTAATGATAAGAAACTAAATGGATATTGAATATTTTTTCCAATGTAATATAAGATAAAATATTACTCTCAAACAAGATACTGGGGTTTTCTCATTTGAAAATAAAAAAGAGCCTAAGAATGAATGTGTCTCCAAAAGTTAGGTAAGAATTTATTAATATTTTAAAAGTCATTTTAAGAATACACATCTTCTTTTTAAATGTAGAGATTTCTTTCTTCATTTTAATTTGCTTTTATTACTTATAATTTTCAAAAACTTAATCAAACTAATACATGTACATAGTTTAAAAAGAAATATAGCTGAAAGGCTTATAATGAAAACCAGAAAGCCCTTTCCTGATGTACCCTACCCCTGCTCCAGTTCCTCTTAGGTAATTATAGTCACTCTTAGTAAGTACTTCTAATACTTATTTCTTTATTTCTAAATAATATGCTTTTACTGCTATAAGTTTTTCACAATACCGTCTTTTTGTTATTATAAATCATGATTTACTTCATTTATGTAACCCTTCCCCCATCCTCCAATACAAGTTATAGAAATATTTTAGTTCAATCAATAACTAGTGGTAACATCATTATAAAAATGATTATATAAATACCTCTAGCCTTTTACTCCAAACTGAATTGGTTCTTCTTGAGGCTTACTGTACACCTGTCATCTTAGGACTTGCTTTCACTTCTCTCCTGTTGGATACCCTCTTTTTTGGATCCCATATCTTTCTCTTTTATGTTCTATTCCTTTGTTTTAATAAACAATGCCCTCCAATATCTTCCTAGGACAGTGTACATGATACATGGCATTTCAGAGTTCTTGCAGGTCTGAAAATAACTATCATAAATCTCTGCTTAAGTGATATTTTGGCTAGGATATGATTGTAGGTTTGTAGGTTAGAAATGGCTTGCCCCTCAGATATGAGTGTACAGCTCCACTGTTGTCCAGCATCCAGTGTAGCTGAGAGGTATGATGCCATTCTGCTTATCATTTCTCTTTTTTTAGGAGGCCCGGGGATTGAACCTGGGACATTGTCCATGAGGGGCAAGTACTCAACCATTGAGCTACCACTGCTTCCTATTGTTTCTTTTTGATAACAACTATTTTAATTTCTAGAAGCTTTTTAGACAATCTCTTTATCCCTTGTTTTCTGAAATTCCATGACAATATTTCTTTATGTGGGCACATGAAGGACACAATCTGTGTCACATGTCTGTGTCTTTGTCTGGAGGCTTATGACTTTCCAGAAGGGAAAATGACTGTATTAGTTCTTTGTTAATTTCCTTCCTTCTCTTTTCTCTGTTCATTCACTCTGGAACTTCAAAGTTCATCATCTTTGCAGAAGGGTTTTTGATCATTGTTTTCATTCTCCTTTTTCATTTTCAGCATACTTCAGAATTGGAGACATGGTCCTCATTTTGCTGAATAACAAGACAAATAAGCTATTATAAAAAATAAAAAAAAGAGGGTCTAGTGAGCTGGCTCACAGGTTTGTTAGTGGAAAAGATTTCACCAAGTAGAAGCTTTGATCAAAGAACAGGAAATAACTGCTCCAGGATGAAGCTTTCATTAGCCTCCCTAATCTCAGCTATTGTCAGAGATTTAGGCCTGGAAGATTCCTCAGAGGCCACTCAGTACAGTTTGTGCACTTCTAGGGACAGTGAAAGGTTTCAGAGTATTCCTTATATTGAACTGACATCCATCTCTACAGTTTCCTGTACTCCATTCTAGTTTTCTCGCTGCCATCAACCCACCCCCACACTCCTTTGGGGCCACAGGAAACAATTCTACATCATTTTGCACAAGACATCTATGGTAGTGTTTCAGATATCTGAAAAGAACAACCATAATGATGGTTGTTCAAGCATTTATCAATTTCCCTCTTCCAATACAGTAACCAAATTGTAATATTGTACTCTAAATATGGCCCAACCGTACAAAATACAAAGGGTTTATCATCTCACTTGTTCTAGATAATTCTTAATGTAGATCCAAACCAAATAGGTCTTTTCAAGAGTTATACCACACAGTAGACTTATATTGAATTTGGTTTTTATCCATAGCCCTGTGTCTTATTTCTAGTGTGAAATTATTTTTAAATTTTTTCATCTCAAAGTTGATTTTTTGTACCTATGTGTAAGAATTTTTATTTGCTTCAGTAAACTTTAATCTTTTGGTTTCACAGCCTATTCATTCAGACTTCAGAACTTCTTTTTGCTTTCTAATTCATAATATCCTCCCCTCCAGCAACATGAACTAATGCTAGTTTACAAATTTGAACCTCCTGCCTTTTATATGTCTTCATTTCAGTCATTTATGGCAGCATTTAAGAGGACAAGGTAAAATACCAGGCCCTGTGGAATATCATGAGGGACCTCCACTCATCAAATCCATCAGTCAATTCTATATTACTCCAATTGTTCAACCAAATATATCAACCTTATTGTACTATTTCTCAACTGTTGCTTCTTCTTCATGGAGGTGTAAAAAATGCTTGTCAAATGTCTTGATAATGTCTATGATATACCCTGATTCACCAGTCTGAGAAACTATTCATAAAGTTTCATGAGTTTAGTCTGGCATAATTTCTTCTTAGTTAACTCAAGCTGGATATCAGTAATTGTTGTTAATTTCTCTTCAAACCTCTGTTTAATAATATATTCTAGGGACCTTTCAGTTTAATATGCTAGAATAGGATATAGTTGCTTCCTTTTTCTCTCTGAAACTGACCAAAAATAACAAGGCAAATGAGAAATAGAAACCAGAACTCCAACTTGATGAAACCTCAAAGCAGCTATAACCCTCATCATCCCAAAAATAAGGGCTCCCAAGTATAGTGGAAATTGGATGAGAGTGAGGAAGATGCTAAGAGGATGCCTGCTGCACTGGATTTCAGGTCAAGAAGAGTCCTCAAAAGTGGGTGGCAGGACCTGAGAAGGGAAACAAATGACCCCTATTCTGAAATAAAATTATAGTTTTCACACTGATAGTGAGAACATCCTGAAACACTGTTTGGCTATCCTATAGTGGAAAGGACTGGAAAATTAATGGATATACTACATACACATACACACATTCACAATCCCCCCCACACACATACACAACTGTAACATAGAGGGCTTCCTTGTGAGCAAGGGTGACTTCTTGCTTGTTAGAAGCAGAATCACAATTACATGGAGAAGTATTCATAAAAGATCATATAGACAGCAGATGATGCTCAAACTATCTTTTACCCCTGCTCTCTCTTTCTCAGTCCCTCCCAAAAATGATTCTTCTACCCATAGGAGGACTAGTAAAGAACTCCTTTAATTCAGTTTCAAGTAATAATTGAAAGAAACAAAGATAGAACTGATGTAAAATGTGTTTCAAGAAGGAGGAAAAATCACCAATGAAAGATCGTTGAAGAACACACAAAAGAAACATTTTGTCATGGAATACATGAAAAATAAGTCAGTATAAATCATAAAACAAATGTGAGGGAAAATGAAATTACCACAGAAATGAAGGTGGTTCAACAGAAGACACTGCTGAAAATGGTCAGTTTCATGGAAGGCAGGCTTGAGAAAACTAAGCAAAATGAAATGGAAAATAATAGAATAGCTAAAAATTATTAGAGAATAAATAGATATGGAAGACAAAAAAGCTCTATAATATGCATAACTGGTGATTCTATGAAGAGAACAGAACTAAGATGTGTTTCAGGAAAGCTTTACTGAAACAAAGAGAGTCATGAATCTATAGGCTTAAAGGGCAACATGGTATCTCAGAAAAATTTTTTACAGATTGACAAAAATATATCTTTGTAAGTAACTGGACTTCACAAATAAAAGATGAGTTCATATGGGCCTCTAGAGGATAAAATCAAGTCTCCTATGATGTGGGAAACTATAAGACTAGCTTTAGAATTCTGCACAACAACATTCAATGCTAGAATTCAGAACAACAATCTATGTCTACAGGCCATCAGTAAAAGGGAATGTGGGCCACAAATCATATAACAACTCAACTATCATTCAAGTATAAACACAATGGACAGTTAATTTCACAGATGCAAGATTGTAGGAAATATGGTTCCCATGAGCCCTTCTTAAAAAAAATCTTCTGGAGTATAGCCCTAAGAAATGAATGGAGAAACTGAGAAAAGGCTATTTTGAAAAGAGAACCTATTTAAATGCAGAACTATGAAAAATATAGGAATTATAGTTGCACAAAAGCATGTAAATTCTATAAAACATGGCAATGTAGAAATAAAAGTAAATCAAACAAAATTTGGGAAATGTCAGGGACTGGGAGAGATAGAAGGTGAGAGTTTGGATAAGTATACTGATTTCCTTATATTTTGTAGTAGATGGGGGGGGTCATCAGATCTTGTTCATAGCTGATAAATCAATATTAGAGGAGGAAATATATTTTAAGGGTACATAGGTAACAACTAGGCTAAGTATAAAATAATAAAACCAACCAAAAGTTCTTATGGTACAGTACATGAAGGAAGTAGAAATATGCTTATTTCTTCAAAATTTATAGCAAGGAATTAATAAATTCTATCTAAGTAAATAGTTAAAATCTGTTGTAAATTTTTTCCAACTCACCAGTATGTACTGTATGTAATCCAACTTTTTCCCATTTTGAAAAATCTATATTGCCTTTTCTCTTCTCCATGATTCTTCAAAGAAGACTCTAATGGTTCTAGGATCATATCTGCCAGTTTGATTTAGCATCTTTGGATAGTGGTAACCTGTATCTAGAGATCTGAACTCATATAAAGCAGCTTAGGACAACAATCTTGATTTCACCATATTCATGTTTTATTCCTATTAATCAGAGGTGGTTTATTGTTTTTTCTTCACTTTTCCTTCTCATCCATCCATCAATCCAACCAACATTTATTCAGCTTTTACTCTGAGTCAGATGCTGGACAAGGATGCTGTATAGTTAGAAAGATGATGCAGACAAACTCCTGCCCTCAAGAAGTTCACAGTCTAGTGAGGAGGCAGAAAAATAACTATAATAAAAATCATTGTTTTTAATATCAGGAACATCCGCCTCTCCAAGAGCAGCTAAATATGTCTGGAGGTTTCTGGAAAGTATCTATGGAAAAAGTAGCATTTCAGCTTGGTCTTGAAGAATGTGTAAGTCTTCACCAGGCAGAAAAATGAGAAAAGAGTATTCAAAGTGGAGAGTATAGAATGAACAAACACACAGAAGGAATTACAATCACTTTAGTGTGACTACTGTGAATGAAGTTGGAAGTGAGGGACAGAGGTAGCCTTAAAGATTGCACTACTCTGTATTGAAGATGGAGTCCACTCTTGTAAGTATTAGTGGGTTCCCCTTGAGTCTAGCCATCAGAGTTAGATTTGATCCCTCACCACAAGACATCAGTCTTCCATGATACCTGCCCTCTTTCCTTTGCCCCCAGCCAATACTCCACATTGCCAAGAATCACTCCAGTTGAGAATTGGATTGATGACCCCAGTGAACAGCACACAGCCCTGCCCAGCCCAGTCCCTGCAGGCTGCAGGCTGTCCACTCCTGGTCCCAATACAGTTCTCTCAGGGGGTGCTTCTTAGCCCCTCCTTTGCTGTATCTCACCTTCATCTCCAGGGTCTCAGGCACCTTCTTGCCTTCCCAAGCCCAACTTCGCTTGGTAAAGTAGTTGACAGTGGCAAATTCAATCAGCGCAGAAAATACAAAGGCATAACAGACGGCTATGAACCAGTCCATGGCCGTCGCGTATGCCACTTTAGGCAAGGAGTTTCTGGCACTGATACTCAAGGTGGTCATGGTGAGAACAGTGGTGACACCTGAGGAAAGAAAAAATGAGAACCAGTGCCACTGGAAGACTTTGAGAACACATTTGATGAGATCACCAACTTGCTACTTAAAAGGAGGAGCTTTGGGCCACTCAAAATGGCCCCTTTAAAGTACAAAAACAGAGAATGCCAAAGTTGGATGGGTCCACCTAATAACCACCCCATCCTAATTTGCATAGGCATAGGAATCTCTGTTGTAGCTCAAAAGTGAGTCCGTGCCCAAAATGCACCAGAGTCAATTAAGTAACATCAGGATTTTGAGAAGGGAAAAAGTTTATTCAGCAAAGGCCAGCCTCATGAAGATAGGAGGGAAGTCCTCACATTTGTCTCCCTGAGTTGG
The DNA here is from genome assembly GCA_029593785.1 of Cabassous unicinctus. NCBI lineage: Eukaryota > Metazoa > Chordata > Mammalia > Cingulata > Chlamyphoridae > Cabassous > Cabassous unicinctus. The sequence goes on from JAQZBX010092286.1 coordinate 10,963, forward strand.
GAATGCTTAGGGTTTTTATGGGATTGAACAAGAAGGGAGGTGGGGTTGTGACAGCTGAGGGGAAGATAACAGTGGGATATGGGGAATATGGCAAATGACCATCATGCTGACTCATGTACTGCATGACTAGAAAGTGATGTTTTGAGAAGATGGGGTTAGAAATAGTCTAATCTTTGAGTATGTGCAGATTGATTACATGCTCAGTTCACTTGAAGTTTAAGGTTTAGGCTACTGTGCATGTTAGGTGGGCTAACTCTGATGAGAACTGGCTTGGTCAGTTCGGGGCTAACTCATATTACTTCGTTAATAAACATTGAGGGCTATGTACAGGAGTAACAGACTTCAGGGCTACAAAACAAGAAAAGGGGATAGAAAAGCAGGGGCTAGTTACAAGTTGTTTCATTACTGTTCAGTTACAAGATAAAGATTTTGCAGTTTACAAAGCATAGCATCAGCATTAAAGAAATAAGGCATCTGGGTTACATTTCAGTGAGTCACAATAGTTACAGGCCTCTCCTTTTCCATCCATGAAGTGTACCAAAGGCTTGATTGAGGATCCTACCATCAATCAGAGAGAATAATACACTTTTCTTATTGTAAATATATTGTTATTAATATCGGTAATATAGTTCTTAATCTCTTCTTTTCTCCAAGGTTCCCAACTGCCTGTTTTGTGCTTTATACAGGGGTAAATCCTAGGGACACAGAAATTAAAACATTTCAGATCACAGCAGTGAAAATGAGCACTCACCCTCCCTTAGGAGAACATTAAAATTAATCATGCTTCATACACCTGGTTACCTCAGACACCACAACAAGGGGAAGATTTTTTGTTAATTTATAGTCAGTCAGGCTTAATCCTGTTTTACAAAGTGCATTACTGAATCTGGCTCTAACTTCCATACCTTCTTTACAGCCCTTTTTTCCCAAACCTCCCAACTCTCCAACTCTGCTGCTCTATGACCAGTAAATTTACCTATATTCTCAGCCTCTTCTTTGAATGTATCTGCCTCCTTTTGGTTTTAACTTAAACCTAACTCTGCTCTGTTTCAATTCTCGAGAGGAGGTTGTTTATCATTATCTCCTTGTTAGTTGTCCTGGGTGAGTCCAATGAACCAGAGAGTGGGTGTTGCAACTCTGCTGAAATTCAGGGCTCAACTAGCACATGGATAGACCAAAGATTTAAGTCTGGCACATATATTTATCAAGTATAGTGCTAATTATAGGTTGCCTCTCAATTAGAAGCAAAGTCGGCATCACCATCCCCAAATCCTCAAGATTGGGGAATGAACAATGGACTAAAGTAGATTTATTATTATTCTACTATA